>JALLAU010000028.1:0-26781 GCA_036939495.1 Thalassiosira hispida | reverse complement strand
CTTCTGGGTATCTATAAATCATGTCACTTGTATGAATGATACCCTGTGCTCTGAGCTCTGAGTAGGGGGTAGAGAATAAATTCAAATCTTTAAAGTATCTTTTGTAAAGAATTTGAAACGCAACAATTTGTGGTACCTGATGAGCGAGATCCCAACTGATGTAGGAATCAATATTACTAACATGTGCTTCTCATTTATCAGTATTAAAGTCTCGAGGCAGAGTGGGTCTTCTCTTCCGTCTTCCGACACCTCCGACCAGTCCCGACCGAACCAAGTCCCGAAGTTTCACCATGAGAAGCCTGCAAATGGCTTGAGATACCGACAACAACACATGCTAACCTACCAACGAACACTAATGGCGACCCTCCAAATCGTAGATATCTCATTGTTTTTCACCCTGCTCATCCATTGATTTACCAGCAAGTAACGCGAATAGCGAGCTGCGAGCTGATATCAGGCTTTTCTCCCGACTGTTAAAATGGCGCAGCGACCCGGCTTCCCTCCGGCGAAGCAGCCAACTCCTGCGACGTCTATCAGCAATGCACACTGCAACAATATACTTCAGAACTTCCGACAAGAGGATGTGGTCTATGCGTTGATGACACAGCTTAGGGAGAAGGAATCAGAGCTGACGATCCATGCCGAGCAACGTCAGGTAAGCGCGCGGCAACAGCAAATCACGGAACAAAGTAACATACAGCTGAAGAGCAAGACCGACCTACACAACAAGGTAGTGGCTCAGAAGGACACAAAGATAGCATTGCTTGAGCAAAAGCTGGCGCAGGAGAAGAAGGGGAATGGATCAGCCATACATGAGGCTAACCTGAAGCATCTCACCGACACGAACGCCGAGTGTAAGCGTATCATGCAAGAGCGTGATGATGAGTTGTCTCAGCTCAGGCCCATAATGAAGCAGATGAAGTCAAGGATTGGTGAATATGAAAGCATGGACAATATACATCACACTGAACAGCTTGAAGAGGAGTTGGCAACAGTTAAGGAAGAACTGGCCATAGCTGAGGGCCAAAATCTCACATCAGTCAGTACCATTGAACAGCTGGAGAAGAAGGTCAAGGGGAAGGAATGGATGATTAAGTCACTCCGCGAGGAGAATGACGACCAGCGCAGCCGAGAGAATCACCTGCTGGCGCACATCAAACAATTGAATGAGAAAATTGACATATATGAAACCAAGTTCAAGGGGAAGGGCATCGATGTGCCCATGTTGCTGGCCAAATTGAAAGACTACGAAGCTCGTACTAAGGACTTGCAGGGGCAAGTGAGGAGGTTGACGAATAAGAAGTTGAATGAATTGGTCGTGCGGTCATCCCCAGTCCCCCACCAGGTGGAGGATGTTCAGAAGCACCTACTAACCACGAACTCACGCAGCAATAGCCTACTGAGTAACAGCAACCCCCAGCACCAGAGAGACCTTGGATCAAAGAGCCCTTTGATCCAAGAGAAAGACGAGTCAGACATGGACAGCGAAGTGTCCGAAACCTGCTCAAACTCCTTCCTTGCCAACAGCGAGGAAGACGATTTATTGGACGAGGGCACATTGAATTCGGATGACATGGACCCCTTTTCGCCCACATCTGAACATGACGAGGATGTACTTGGCGACTTCCTATCCGACGTAAAGGTGGGGATTGAAACTCTGGAGATGGAAAGCCTGTGTTGTGTGCATCGGCCATCTCCTACACCCATGTCGTCTCCCCTTGGCGATTATCACGATCCACGCTCTCCCGACACAATAGAGAATTATAGTAGCAGCCGTACCTTCAGGTGAAAGTCCCAGTGCGCATTTCGTTTGCTTGGGAGGGCATAAACACTGCAAAACTCATGCCGATCCCCACAAGCTGTAAATTAGAATATTCTTTGTCAAATTACAATCTGTCATGTGTTAGAAGCAAGAATGCTCAAGTGAAGTCAGAGGTTAATATAAGAGTGAAGTGAATAAAGAAGAATCGACAAAAGAGAGAAAGGGGGGGAGAGAATTCGCTGTATCAATTTCATTTCCATTACTGTTTACACACACTGCAATGCATCCTCCATTAACACTCCCCTCAAATCGACGGAATGATTCCTCTTCTCATCCATCTTCTTCTCCTTCTCTTGGATTTGGCTGACGTAAACAGCCAGCGAAATTACGACTCCAAAGCTGATCCCCATAACGAAGAACGTCCAAAGCAACGTGTGATGACCCCCTGTTGATGTCGCCATGACTCCCTTTAACATGAGCGCAAAGAAACCTGCGAGGAACGAGTACAACGCCACGTAAAACAAGAGCACGGATGCAATATTCTTCCAATCAAGATTTGCCATGTTCTGCTTCCAATTTTTGCTGGCAGTCATTTGATTAGACAACCATACAACAACTTGGCCCATGGTGCTCTGTATGTTTGATATGTTTGATGCAAAAGAAAGGGGTAATTGGAAGGACTGAACTGGCTCTTGGCGAGAGGTCTTTGTTTTCGTTTTGGCGCAAGCGATAGAATTCAAATTTTTAATCGAAAAGCACGAGAGAACTCACTTTGAGTTACCAAATTTTCGTCGGCACCCCGTCAGTACAGAGTTCTCACTGACCCGAAGGGATTTTCTCGAAAGTCTTGCAACTCGGCCTGGCGGAAATGTCGACCCTTACCGCCCGGCATAAATGGTGTGCCGAGCGGATCCTATTCTGCTTTGCGAACAGGGAAGACAAAGAAAACGACCAGGTTCAATTTGATAAGTCCAGAGTGGACTCATTCCTGAGGAAGCCCAAGGTATTGGCGAAATTTAACGATTTTTTCTCTGCAGAGGGACCCGGGGCTATCTTTGTGCATTACCAGCAAAGGCAGGCGAATGAGCTCGATGCGCTCGATCAGAAGGACGCCAACGGCAAGCAGCCGAAGAAATCAGAGCTATTCATCAGCTATGGAGATTCTGCACTGATGAATTCAAAATGCTGCTACTTTCTTAGGCAAGGCGCCCAAGAAATCGATTCGTCAGTAGCCAATGATACATCGTTGCTATATGGCGAACTTTTGGACTCACCGCTCGAGACGATCAAGTCGTTGCTATCGTCCACGTACGCTCCTCTGTTTGCCGAGTCGTCGGAATGGGGCAGTACGAATGAAGAGCAGAAGGCCGACTTCAACGAGGAAATGAACAAGTTCATGCGGAATCTCACGTCGGCCGTAGAAAGCATATCTGGAGGGCTGGAGCTACGGCACCTAGCAAGCTCACACATCGAATCGTTGGAATCATCGAGCGGCCAGAATGCTGCTCAAAACCCAGAGGCAATAGCTCACCTCGAAGAGCTAATCGAGGAGTGGTGTAGCCAAATTGAAGATTTCATCGAGTCTCGCGAGAAGAGCAGTCATCGACAAGAGTCATCTGCCGAGGAATCTTCTACTGATCAGCTGGAGGGACCCAAAGGCGAGATTGAACACTGGCGTGCGAGGACACAGCACCTGTCGTCAATTATCGAGCAGCTGAAGCGCAAGGATTGTCGCTATGTCGTCGGCATTCTCTCGTCCTATACGAAAGGAACAAATGATCCTGCAAAGTCGAAGACTATCGTCTTGCTACGGAGATGGAAACAGATCGACATTGAAACCACGGAGGCTGCAAACGAGGCAAAGGATAATCTGAAATACCTCTCCACTCTGCAGCGGTTCATCGAACCACTCTACTCTGGAACGGCGCAAAGCATCATTGATACGCTGCCAGCATTGATCAACTCTATCAAGGTACGGCACTCCGACCTTATTTATTTTCATATACCAGAGTGAATTCTCATATCATTCCATTGCACCCACCGTTGAAAACAGATGATTTACACCATTTCCCGATATTACAACACAGAAGAGAGGGTGGCGAACATGCTGGCAAAGATCACGGATCAGATGGTCATTAGGTGCAAGGAGAACATCAGTGGCGGAGCAGCAAATGATTTATGGCAAGAAGACCCATCACTGCTCATTAAGAGGCTTGATGCCGGAATTAAACTCAACGAGTCCTACCAAGAGCAATACCACCTTACGAAGCGAAAGCTAGAGCGAGCAAAGGCTCCAAGTGGAAAGCAGTTCGATTTCAACGAGATGCAAATATTTGGAAAGTTTGACCTCTTCTGTAGGCGGCTCATCAAGCTGATTGATATGTTCTCCACAATTGATCAGTTCACTGTGCTCGCGGAAAACAAGTTGGAGGGAATGGAGCCACTGGTCGACGAGTTCATGCATATCAAGCAAGATTTCCGAGCCAGGAATCATGTTTTACTCGATTATCACAACAACAAGTTCGATCGTGACTATGTCGAGTTCAACGTTAAAATCTCCGAGTTGGAGGGAGGCATGCAAGAGTTTGTAGACCACTCTTTTGAGAACATATCCTCCATCAGCCATTCGCTAAATCTGCTTCGCAAATTCCAGAATATTCTCCAGAGAGAATCACTCAAGGCGGATCTGGATTCCAAGCTGAACATCATTTTTCTCAACTATGGACTGGAACTCGAGAAAACGCAGCAACTTTACGAGAAGCTGAAGCACGACCCTCCAATTCCTCGCAATCTACCTCCCGTGGCGGGCAACATCACGTGGTCACGCCATCTGCTGAAGCGTATCGAAGAGCCGATGCAACAGTTTGAGGCAAACCAAAATGTCTTGGCCGGCAAGGACGCGAAGAAGATCATCAAGATGTACAACAAAATAGCACGGACATTGGTTGCATTCGAGTTTACGTGGTACAACGCTTGGGTTCAATCCATTGACCAGGCAAAGACCGGCCTACAGGCGACACTTATCATTCGCCACCCCGACGATAACAAGCTCTACGTCAATTTTGACCGTGACATCTTTCAGCTCATCCGAGAATCAAAGTGCCTGGACAGGATGGGTATTGAGATACCAGAGAGTGCCAAGATTGCCCTCATGCAAGAGGAGAAGTTCAAGACGTTCTACAGGCAGCTGAACTGGGCCCTCGCAGAGTATGACCGCATCATGGCCGAAGTCATTCCGGTAACTGCCATGGTTTTGAGGCCCCACTTCAAGGATATGGAGTGGAAGATGCGACCAGGGATGACGACGTTGACGTGGACCTCGTTGAACATAGATCCATACATCAACCATGTCCACTCCGGACTGAAGAAGATACAAGAGCTTGTGAGCTGTATCAATGACATCATTGAAAATCGTGTTGAGAAAAACCTTAAGATTGTGTCCAAGACGTTGCTAGTCGATTTGCCCGAGAATGCCTCCTTCACGGTGGCTGACTTTCTCGTGATGCAGCAATGTCACATAGCTGGCCAGTCGAGGCTCTTGCAAGGCAAGAACATGGAGATTGAAAACGCCGTGACCGATCTGATCCAGCAGATTGCGACCTACCAGTTCGAATCGCAAACTGATGGCGTCCCCGAGAAAGATATCTCCAAGCTACGCGATCACTACAATCATTTTATGTACCAAGCTCTCCTTTGTTCGGCGAAGAATTCGATGAATGCGTTAAAGAAACGCATCGGCTCGAGAAAGGGCACCAGCATTATCAATGCATCAAAGCCCTTCTTCGAGGTGGGCGTACAGCTCATACCGCCTTTTGTTTCTCTTTCACCATCACTCGATGAGATACAGCGGTGCATCAACAAGTCCGCACAGGCCGTTTTGTCTTGCTACAAGAAGATTGTCGACTGGGGATATTCGTCGTTGCCGAAAGAAAAACGAGCCACGCATACGTTTTTCAACCGTATCACAAAGGACATTGAACTAGTGAAAGGTGCCCTGCTTCTTACCGGTTGCATTCAAGGTATTAGGAACACAGTGGCTGAGTACCTCTACTCGTTCAAACAGTATGACTGGCTTTGGAAGGCGGACAAAGATGCAGCATATGATGAGTTCTTCAAAACTAATCCATCCCTTGAAAGCTACGAGACAAAACTGGCGCACTTTGGATCGATTGAGCAGGATATTGGAAAAGTCAGCTCGATCTACATCATTGGGGCACTCTCCCTCAACACCAAGCATCTGAAGACACATCTTCGAGAGGATTGTCACAAATGGACGTTGAAATACTCGGAGAATCTACACTCTCGAGCGAAGCAGGAGCTTGAGTCCATCACAGAGTATACACGATTGACCATGGGGAAGCTGTCGCGAAAGGTGGAAGACTTGGACTCTCTTGGATTCATGATGCAAGTCCTGAAAGAAGTGAGAGAGAAGGAATGCTCCATTGATATGGACATCGATCCAATAATGGACATGTATCGCATGCTCGAGTGCCATTTACCATCAGGTTTTATGGAGAAGGAGGAGATCGACAAAAAGACAGTACTCCGATCCAACTGGAAGAAGTTGATTACGCAGGCACTCGTACGTACTGATGAGCTGTCGAACACGCAGATTGGGTTCAAGAAGGGTCTCACCAAAGACATTGCTGCATTCAAGACTGATGTCCAAAACTTCTACACCGATTTTACAAAGAATGGTCCATTGATTAGAGGGTTGGCCCCGATGGAAGCCGTGGACCGCTTATCCCGCTTTCGCGAGGAGACGAAGATCCGCGAACGCAAGTTTGACTTGTACAACGGAGGGGAAGACCTATTTGCTCTCCCTCATCAGGAATATCCCGGCCTTGAAAGGGTGAAGAAAGACATCAAACTTGCATCACTACTCTTTGACCTCTACGTTGATGTGATTCGTTCCATAAATGAGTGGAAGCTCACGACGTGGGAGTCCGTGGCAGCCAACGTTTCTGAAATGAGTGAAATAATGGAGTCCTATGCAGGACGATTCAAGAAGCTGCCAGGGAAGTTGCGAGACTACGAATCTTATACACAATTGAGAAAAGAGATTGAAGACTTCCAGACAATTTTGCCACTCCTCGCAGAATTGTCCAAGGACTCCATTAAAGCTAGGCATTGGGATGAGGTCATGAAGATTTGCAATACCACCTTTGAAGTTGTTGGCAACCCCGAGTTCAAGTTGCAGTCATTGCTCGAGGCCGACTTGGTTTCTGCGAGCGAGGAGATCGAAGAGGTCACAGATGGGGCCGACAAGCAGCTGAGGATCGAGCACCAGCTTGGCGAGATCAAAAGCCAGTGGAAGACGAAAGAGTTTTTGTTTTCAGAATGGAAAGACCGTGGCGTTCATATTCTCAAAGCGACGCCGTTGGTGGTGGAGGAGCTCGAGGAAGCCCAGATGAATCTACAAACAGTGCTTACGATGAGGCATGTTGCACCGTTTCGAAACATTGCCCAAGAGCTTCTCGGATCACTATCTGAAACCTCGGACACTCTAGAAAGCTGGGTCAAGGTTCAAGTGATGTGGTGCGCCCTAGAATCAGTGTTTACGGGTGGGGATATTGCGAAACAGCTGCCGAAAGAAGCAAAGAAGTTTACCAAAGTTGACAAGGACTGGGCAAAGATCATGACAAAGGCCAGCGAGTGCAGGAACGTGGTAGAATGCTGTACCGACGAGCTTCTCCAAAACACGCTCCCCACGATATACGGTGAACTCGAAACGTGTCAAAAGTCGCTCGAGGGCTATCTGGAACAGAAGCAAAAGGCATTCCCAAGGTTTTACTTCGTCTCCAATGCCAAACTTCTCACCATTCTTTCGCAAGGGTCGGATCCGTTGGCTATGAACGAGTACTACGAGAATGTCTTTGACGCGATTCAATACGTCGAGCACGACAAGAAAGACAAGACTACCATCCTCAAGATACATGGAGACGGAGGAGTCGGTCACGAGGTGATCCCATTTATTACTCCAGTCAAGGCGGTGGGAAACATCGAAGATTGGCTCGCCACCCTTCTCAACACCACGAGACTGACTCTGAAAGACCACGCAAGGTCATGTTCTGCCGGAGTACTGGATGTTCAGAACGATCTCTCCAAGCTCCGGCCTCTTGTCGATAGTAATATTGCCCAGTTTGCTCTCTTGGCCGTACAAATAATGTGGACCTACGAAACACAAACGGCCCTTGAGCAATGCAAAAGCAAAAAGAACGTAATGAAAGAGAATAGTGTGCGTCAGTCACAGGTTTTGACAGAGATGTCAAGCTGGTGTCTTCAGGATCTTGGGACAAAAGTCAACAGGAAGAAGATCGAGACGTTGGTGACTGTTCATGTCCACCAACGAGACATTGCGAACGAATTGGCTGTGCTGGTCAAGTCTAAAAAGGTTCAAGATGCAAATGACTTTGACTGGCTCAAACAAGCTCGATTCTATTGGCGGCCAAGTGCAACAGATGATGCTAGCAATGATGGTGCTACTGTGGTGTCCATCACTGACGTCGACTTTAACTACCAATACGAGTACCTTGGCGCAAAGGAGAGGTTGGTTATCACCCCTCTCACGGATAAATGCTATATCACCCTCGCACAGGCACTCGGGATGTATTTCGGTGGTGCACCTGCCGGCCCGGCAGGAACTGGGAAAACGGAGACGACGAAGGATTTGGGAAACACACTTGGAATCTTTGTGGTAGTTACCAATTGCACCGACCAAATGAAGTACACCGATTGTGCCAAGATCTTCAAGGGTTTGTGCCAAGGAGGTCTTTGGGGCTGCTTTGATGAATTCAATCGCATCACATTGCCCGTGTTGTCAGTCGTTGCTCAGCAAGTACTTGCCATTCAGAATGCAAAGAAACAAGGTTTGGAGTTCTTCCAATTTCCAGGAGATCCTCAAAATGTTGTCCTCAAACCAGTCTGCGCCTTTTTCATCACAATGAACCCTGGCTATGCTGGGCGCCAGGAGCTTCCAGAGAACCTCAAAGCCCTTTTTAGGGGAGTTGCAATGATGACGCCAGATTTTCAGATCATTAAGAAGGTCAAGATGTGTTCTGTTGGATACAAAGAGTTTGATTTGCTCTCGGCCAAGTTCTTCTCCTTATATGCCACATGCAAAGAGCAACTGAGCAATCAAAGGCATTATGATTGGGGCTTGCGGAATATCCTTTCCGTTCTGCGAACGATGGGCTCCACAAAGCGTGAAAACACTGACAAGCAAGAGGCATTCCTTGTCTACAGAACTGTTCGAGACATGAACCTTTCCAAGCTTGTTGCCCAGGATGTGCCCTTATTCCTCTCGCTTTTGGCAGACCTCTTCCCCGGTATGAGCCCGCCGCCGAAGGGAGATTATCCCAAAGAAGAAGAAATCCTCAAAACTGTCGTTGAAAAATATGGCTTGGTTCATCACGATGACTGGCTCTTGAAGGTGAAGCAGCTGTACGAGACAACAAAAGTAAGGCACGGGATCATGCTTGTCGGGCCGTCGGGAGGTGGCAAATCGTGCATATTCAAATGCCTGAAGGATACGCTGCAGGAGAGCGACGGCATACAATACAAGGATATCCGCTTCAATCCCAAGGCAATTAGGGCCCAGGAAATGTATGGAGAGACCGACCCCATGAGCGGAGAGTGGACAACTGGAGTCTTCGCGGCAATTTGGGAAAAGTACAACAACAGAAATAATGCATTCAACACGTGGATCATCGCAGATGGACCTGTGGATGCGATTTGGATTGAGGATCTCAATACAGTGCTCGATGACAATCGAATCCTCACACTTGCGAACGGAGATCGCATTCCCATGACAGATAACGTGAAGATCATGTTTGAGGTTGAGACGCTGGTGAATGCCTCACCAGCAACCGTATCTCGTGCAGGGATCATCTATGTCAGCGAGACCGACTTGGACTGGGGACCAGTATTGGAAGCTTGGGTACGCAAGAGGTCGGATGCCGATCACCAGACACTGTTGCGGTCCTTGATTGAAAAGTGGTTAGGCACTAGTACTCCAACTGACCCAGGACCATGCTTTGACTTCTTGCAGCGCAATACATCTGAGGTGATGAAAGAGGGTCGTGTGGGAAGAATTTCGAGCTTAACACAACTCTTCCAGGGCTTGACGGAGGGATCCGACTGCAACTTCATTGGCAGCAACAACAAGGCAGTGGAGAGAATATTTGTTTACTGTCTTTGCTGGAGTGTTGGGGCCTTGCTGGAAGCAGAGGATCGGATGAAATTCGACACTTGGCTACGAAAGCAAGATGGCACTAAACTCATGCCAAAAGTTGAAGAGGGAGAAACCCTATACGAGTACTTTGTCAATTCTACCACTGGCGAATGGGAAAAATGGAATCCTCCACAATGGGCATACCCAGAGGGCGAAAAGCTCGACTTCTCGAATCTTCTCGTCCCCACCATGGACTCTACCCGAGCACAGCACGTCATTCGGACTATCCACCGCCAGAAGGGACCCGTCCTTGTCGTTGGAGCGGAGGGTACAGCCAAGACGAGCACGCAGCTTATGTTTCTCGCGGAGCAAGATCCCAACTCCATGCTCACCAAGCGAATTAACTTTTCTTCAGCGACAACTCCAGGTATGGCGCAGTATTCGATCGAAGCTGAGCTTGACAAGAGGGGTGGTAAGAACTTTGGTCCACCGAATGGCAAGAAAATGACCATCTTCTTTGATGACGTATCGATGCCGGAAGTGAATAAATGGGGAGACCAAACTACTTTGGAGTTGGTCCGTATGGTCGTCGAGCACGGCGGTTTCTACTTCCTTGATAAAGATAAGAGGGGCGACTTCAAGACATGTGAGGACTTGCAATACCTTGCTGCCATGCAACACCCAGGAGGAGGCAAAAATGATATCCCCAATCGTCTCAAGAGAAACTTTTTCATCTTTAACCTGGTGCTTCCAAGCATCACGAGTATCAATGACATTTATGGGCAGATGTTGGATGGCCGGTTCACAAGTCAAGACTTTGACGCATCTACGCTCGATGTCGTCGGGAAACTCACTAATGCTACGATCAGTTTGTGGAGAGTCATGAAGTCCAAGATGCTACCCACCCCCGCAAAGTTTCATTATGTATTCAACATGCGTGATTTGAGTAGGGTGTTTCAAGGCATTCTATTCACCCCGAAAAAGTCCATCATCGACGGCGGATTTAGGGTTAGGGAGGGCCAGCTGGAAAACTTTTCTCCACAGAACATGATGCTCGGGCTATGGCGCCACGAATGCGACCGTGTATTCAGCGACAAACTTGCCACTATCAAAGACAAGGAGAGCTACGATGGCTTCATATCCGAAATTGGACGTGATGTGTTCGGCACAGACTTTTACGATGCCGCTTGCACTACTCCAAAGTACATGGTCAGCTTCCTCCGTGACGACATCTACGACGAAGACGAGGTTTTGATTGAAGTAGCTCCGAAAGTGTATGAAGACGGCGGCACTCTGGAGATGATCCGCGAACGCGCCCTTATGTTCTTGGACAAGTACAACGAAGAATACCCCTCGAAGCGGATGGAGCTAGTCTTATTCGAGGATGCCTTGAAGCACATGCTCAGGATCAATAGGCTAATTGAAATGCCACGAGGCAGTGGCTTGCTTGTGGGTGTCGGAGGGAGTGGCAAACAGAGCTTGACTCGTTTGGCTTCGTATATTTCAAGGGCAATGTGCTTCCAAATTACTCTCACAAAGCAATACAACAGTAGTGCTCTGATGGACGACATTCGTATTTTGTACAAAAACGCGGGACACAAACGCCAGCCAACGACTTTCCTGTTCACCGAGAGCGAAATAAAGGACGAGGTATTCCTCGAAACTATCAACTCAATTCTTTCAACGGGAGAGGTGCCAGGTCTATTTGCGAAGGATGAAATGATGGCAATGACTTCCGACCTACGCCAAGACTTTTTGCGAGAGCGCCCAGGCAAGGAGGAAACTCCAGACAACTTGAAGCAGTTCTTTACTGATTGCGTGCGAGACAATTTGCACATCATCCTTTGTATGTCTCCGATGAACCCCAAGTTCCCTATCCGAGCTCGTAAGTTTCCAGGTTTGGTCAGTAGTCCTACCATCGATTGGTTTCTGGCGTGGCCTGAAGAGGCTTTGGTCGGTGTTAGCCACGGTCTCATCAAGGACTTCCCACTCGATTGCACGGAAGAAGTCAAGACATCGTTGACGACTCACATGGGCATGGTCCACAAAATGGTAACCGACGTCTGCGACGAGTACTTTCACAGCATGCGACGACAGGTGTATCAAACACCCAAGAGTTATTTAAGTTTCATTGCGGCCTACAAGTCAATGTATCACGAAAAACTGGAAGCGCTGAAAGAGAAGGAAACTAGAGTGAATCTGGGTCTTGATAAACTCATCCAAGGTGCTAAGGATGTCGAGGCAATGAAGGTAGTCCTAGCAGCCGAGCAGGTTAAGCTCGAAGCAGCTACTATAAGCACGAACAAAATGTTGGAAAGTCTTGAAGTCAGTTCTGCAGAGGCCAAGACGGAAGGCGAGCAAGTGTCAGGAATCAAAACTAGGTGCGAGGCAGATGCGGCGAGGATTGCATCCGAAAAAGAGAGCTGTTCCAACGATCTAGCCAAAGCACAACCATATCAAACCAGCGCATATCGGAGAAATCAAGAAACTTGCCAACCCCAGCGATATCATCAAACTCGTGTTTGATTGCGTCTTAATTCTGTTCAATCTGCCCCTCAGTAAGATCCAACCGATCAAAATCACCATGGCTAAGACGGAAATCAGTTGGTTCGAACCGAGCTTCAAGCAGGCTCTTCTAATGATGGGTGGTCCAAACTTTCTGAACCAGCTCGTTGAATTCGGAAACACAGGGAAGGATCTGATGAATGATGAAACGATCGAGTTCTTGTCCGTTTATATTAATTTGGAGCAGTTCACACCACCGGTTGCCAAAAACGCCAGTACAGCAGCGGAAGGCCTGTGCACATACGTCCGAGCCATGAAATTTTATCATGAGGCGAGTAAAATTGTCAAGCCAAAATTAGAAGCCTTGGCCGTAGCCGAGGGACAGATGGAGGCCGCGAACAAAGCACTTGCCGCCGCAGAGGGTAGGTTAGCAGCGTGCAATGAAAAACTTGCCGACCTTCAGAGGCTATTCGACGAGCAAATGGGCAAGAAACGCAGCATCGAGGAAGGTGCCATGGCTTTGCAGAAGAAGATGAAGCAAGCATCAGCATTGATCAATGGTCTAGCGGGAGAGCGTGCTAGATGGACCGAAGACGCAGCGAACTTTAGTGATCAGAAGAAACGTTTGGTCGGCGATTGTGCCATTGGATGTGCGTTCATGAGCTACTGCGGTCCATTCAACCAGCATTTCAGGAACTACATGATCAATGATAAGTCAGAATGGTATCCTCGTGACAAGTAGCACGCGTTTCCCCTTATTGGTTGATCCACAAGGGCAGGCTCTGAGCTGGATCATGAACAAAGAACGCTCAAATCTTCCGACGTGGAATGGCCAAAATGTAGTAGAGCTGTCAGATCCAAAGCTCAAGGATAAGCTGGAATTTTGCATGGGAGACGGCAAGAGCCTCATTATCGTGGGAGTAGAAGATGAAATCGACCCAATGTTGGATCCTGTCCTGGAGAAGGAAATCACGAAGAAAGGGTCCAGGATGTACGTCAACGTGAGCGATAAAATGATGGACTACGATCCCAATTTCAAGATGTACTTGATCACAAGGTTGCCAAACCCCAGTTTTAGCCCCGAGCTGCAAGCAAAGTCAACGTTACGACTTTACAGTCACGCAGCAGGGGTTGGAAGAACAGCTGCTAGGAAAAGTCATTAGTAAGGAGCAAAAGGCATTAGAAGAGCAGCTAACTCAAGTGCTGGAAGAGGTGAACTCGAACACAAAGAGTCTGATGCTACTTGATGCCAGTCTGTTGGAGCGCTTAACTAGCAACACCGGAGACCTTCTAGACGACGAAGAGCTTGTTTCAGTGCTGGGAAACACAAAGGCCAAGGCCGCGGAAGTCAACGCAAAGCTAATTGCAGCTGACGAAACAAGGTCAAACATTGCAGAGAAGCGTGAACAATTCCGCCCCGCAGCCACTAGAGGATCAGTGCTGTATTTCAGTATAGTAGAAATGAGTTTGGTCAATGTCATGTATCAAACGAGTTTGACCCAATTCCTTGAACTATTCATGGGTTCAATGGACAAGGCAGAGAAGGCAACGTTGGCAAGTAAACGTGTATCGAATATTATCGAGACTATGACTTACATGACATATCGTTACGTCAACCGCGGCCTCTATGAGCAAGACAAGTTGACGTTTGTTCTGTTGGTCACGCTGAAGATCCTCGTGGCAGCAGGTCATCTAAAAAACAGCGATGTTACCCTACTTTTGAGAGGAGGAGCTGCCCTTGATATTAATAGTGTGCAGAGGAAGCCATTCCAGTGGATGCGCAACGAAGTATGGCTCAACGTCGTCCAACTACGCGATAGCAGTAAATTTTACTCCAGCATCATTGATGACATGGTCTCCAATGAAAGCGCGTGGAAGAAGTGGTACGACGATAATCAGCCAGAAGAAGTGCCAATCCCAGACTACGAGCAAAGGCTGGCGGACCAAACTGACATTGGCTCCTTCCTGAAGCTACTACTCGTGAGATGTCTCCGTTTGGACAGGAGCATTCTCACGTGCAAAGAATTCATAAGGAGCACGAAAGAAATGGGACCAGCATTCGTCGAGCCTGTCACAGACACAATTGAAATGGTTTACGATGACATGGAACCGGAGGTTCCCGTGATATTCCTCCTCAGCCGAGGGTCTGATCCAACCGATGGAATCATTGAGCTTTGTCGAAAGAAGAAGCTTCCTGCTCCCGCCGTGATTTCCTTAGGAGAAGGTCAAGAGCCAGTTGCATTGAAAGCTATTAATGCGGGGGTTGTAAATGGGACTTGGGTGTTGCTACAGAATTGCGAACTTGGTCTGGGACTGATGAATGAGATGGAGTCCATAATCAACAAGTTGAAAGGCAGCATGGACCCGAACTTTCGCTTGTTCATCACTGCTCTACCACATCCTGAGTTTCCACTAGGCTTGCTGCAGATGTGCTCCAAGGTTACAAACGATCCTCCCGCAGGTCTTCGGGCAGGTCTATTGAGGAGTTACACGCCTGGTGTTATGGTAGATCAAGATCGTATGGAACGAGTCGACACTGCCCAATGGAAACAACTGTTGTTTGCTTTATGCTTCCTTCACAGCGTTGTCCAGGAACGTCGCAAGTTTGGACCATTGGGATGGTGCATTCCGTACGAATACAATAATGGCGATCTTCAAAGCTGTATGCTCTTCTTGGAGAAGCACTTGTACAATGGCGAAATCAGCTGGGGAACCTTTCAGTAAGTGCTTGCGGTCCTTCTAAAATCATACATGACATTTTGTTCCAACTCATGTTCCTCCTCTCCTCTGTTTTCGTTCTTGTTAGATACATGGTCTCGGATGTGCAATATGGCGGAAAGATCACGGATAGCTTGGATGTGCGACTGTTTAGAACATACACCAAGGAATGGTTGACGGAAAGGACGTGTGAAGAGGGATACGCCTACAATCCTGCCGCACCGATTCTGAAGATACCCAATGACTTCGAGTACACTGTGCCGGCCTTCCCAGAGCACGCAGACTTCAGAAAGTATATTGAACAGTTTCCCGAGAATGATTCGCCTGAGATATTTGGTCTTCACCCCAACGCTGATTTGACCTACTGTGTTAAAGAGGCAACAGCCTTGTTTAAAACTCTTGGCGAGACACAACCCAAGGGAGGAGGGGGCGACGGTGGCGTATCGAGGGAAGACGTTGTCTACAAAAAGGCATCCGAATTACTGAAACGATTGCCAGAGGACTATGAAGAAGATGCGTACAAGGCAAAAATTAGAAAATTGGGCGGGATGGCAATCCCCATGAACATTTTCCTCTTCCAAGAAATACAGCGGTTTCAGAGTGTCATATCCAAGGTACGATTCACCCTCACCCAGTTGCAGCTAGCAATTAAGGGCGAGGTCGTCATGACAGCAGAGCTTCAGGAAACTCTAGACAGTATGTTTGATGCAGGAGTACCTCACTACTGGGAGAACACTCTAACCGGAGATGAATTTTCTTGGAGGCTGCCGAATTTGGGTCTATGGTTTACATCATTACTCGATCGAGACGATCAGTACCGGTCGTGGCTCAACAATGGACGTCCTAATAGCTTTTGGCTGACGGGGTTCTTCAACCCCAACGGGTGCTTGACAGCGATGAAACAAGAGGTGACACGGAAACACAAATCACAGAAATGGGCATTGAACGACGTTGTCTATCACATTGAGGTCACAAACTTTGAGAGAGTTGAGCAAGTCAAGTCTCCTCCAGAGGAAGGAATCTACATCCACGGTCTTAATCTCGATGGCGCAGCTTGGTCTCGCCAAGAGTCAAACCTTGTGGAATCCGCGCCTAAGCAACTGTTCTCCCCACTTCCAGTTCTGTTTGTCACTGCTAACGAGAGGAAGTTGGAGGAGAAGTCCAAGAAAGAACAGTTCGGAAGCGCGGGGCCGTATGAGTGCCCTGTCTACAAATACGCCGGACGTGGTGATAGGAATTTGATCTTCTTTGCGAACATTCCACCTCCTCCTGACAAGCCGCCAAACCACTGGGTACTTCGTGGGACAGCATTACTCTGTAACACAACGTAACACTGGCCAACAAAAACCTTCCCTAAAGTCTACTCCAAAGCATGAATGCCTTATATAGATCATGATTTGATGTTGAAGTCTCTAAACCAATTGTAGATATAAGTGGGGACCAATGCGACACAAACAGTCCTTAGCTTGGAAATACATTATTGGGAAACATAGAACAGGTTTGGATTGGGCTGAAAACTCTCATGTCTAATATGATGGTTTCATGCCTAGGAAAGAAAAGCACACAGACTTGGCGCCAAATCCCTTTGGCAATTGGAATGTTTGCGGGAATAAAGGCTGAAGTGGGCTCATAAGAACCCAAGAACAAAATGAACGGCATCAGTTTCGTGGGCGAAGCTGATGTCACAGAGATGAGCCCGCTTGCCACCCAAAAACATTCAAACTGGCTTGTCTGTGATGGCTTCTTCCTCTGTTGCCTTCGACTTGTGCATCTCTGGCGAGGGGGGTGTCGAAGAAATGATCGTTCCCCAGCATGTGGGTGCTGACCCCCTTGGTGAATTCCTTGATTTGTTTTCCGATGTAAGCTAGGAAAGCGTCGGAGCTCCAACGTCCGATGAGCATGATTGTGTAGGTTGGTTCCTTGGTGAGGTACGTCATCATGGCTAGGGATGCTCGAACTGAGTGGGTGCCGATATCCTTGCTCGTGAATCCTAGTATGTCGGCATGAAGTGCGGAGATCGATGAGTATTTCCTTTGGGGTGACTTTGGTGAAATTCGAACCGCCGTAGAAGGTGAAGACTTCCCAACTGTCTCGGTAGCCAGGGTAGCTCCATAGCCCCCGAATCGTCTTTGCCCAGATGGCAACAGGGTTGAGCCCTCCTTTGTTGTTGGCATATTGGGATACTGTTTCGTCTTTGATCTTGGATCTTGGATTTTTGGTGCCCAAAATTGATGAATACCGAGGATGCCTTGTGCAGGCGAGGGCTGCTGTGAGGGATTACTCTGTTTCCAATCCAGAAGACGACATCCTTGGCCCTGATTGCTCTTGTTTTTCATTCCCTGTAACCAACGAATGTGTACTTGCAGCTTCACATGGCAAAGAACAGGGCTCCACAGATTAGCCAGGCTCGAGCGAGCTCTCGAGGGTGGGTTGCTGTGGAAAGAATGTGTTTGACGACTACTTGGGGGAGAGTGGGTCCTTGCCGACCACTTGCCACAAAGGCCCCTGCCACATGGTCAACGGCCGATCGCGCAGTATTTCCCTTCTTGACTCGCTTTTCGGGTCTGGTTCTCTCAAAATCACCTCGTCGCACCACGTGCATGAAAGCACCGTAGACCCGTATTAGGCCAGTCGCCAGTCTCATCGAGCTCCTCCAGGTAGGGGTATCGGTGGAGCCTGACTCTTACGAGGAACCCCCTCCAGATATCCCAGCTGCAATCGTGATTTTGATGAGTGCCTACCTAGGATTGTGATGGCCCTAACTCTCTTGTCCCTGGCCACCTTTGCGCCAGCGATGCAACCCAGGAGATATGCTTCTGGGGAAGATTGATGGGCTTGAATCGAGAAAGGGAAAGAGAATGGTGAAGGGCTGAGATCATTGCGATGATTTGGTTGTCTGACAGATGGAAATCTCTGGACAGGCAATCAGCAATGATGTTCAGTCTCCCCGGCAGGTGCTGAGAGTAATTGCAGGCCTGGCGCGCCATCATGTTTCTATGTGGGTATGTGCCATCTCGTTGTGAATGGGTGCTTCCCCTGGGTCGTGGTTTGACTTGCAAAGCCCGCCGACTGTGCTTGAGCTATCGCTTCTGTTGAAGATGCATGGGCAGGGTTTTTTGTCCGGATTCATGTTGGCTTGGACCTCCATGCCAATTTTGTTGAGTGTGGAGGCCTTTGCTTCGGCCTCTGTAAACCTGTAGCGCCACATGACTCCTGTTTGGGGACAGAAGCCGCCTATTCCCACTCGGATGAGTCTGAGAATGCGATGAGGTTGGGCTTGCAAAAGATTACTCGGTTGATGGATATCCCGTCCTTGGCTAATACGAGGAAATCAAGCCACAGATTGAGGTCGTTGATGGTGACTCCCGTGAGCTTGACTTTGAGCCGATGCCTTGCGATGCTCTCCATTTTTTGCAAGTTGTTCATGAAATTCCTTGCGTCTGAGATGATATAGCAGACATGGTTCAGCTTGCTGATAAAAAAGTGGGGATAGATAGTCGTACGTGACTGTCTTCTTTGCCTTCAGCTCGCTGATGGAATTGGACCAAGCCACCTATTTGTCAATTGTCAGCGCAATGGTGAAGCTTCTGGTGCCAATGAGCCAGCCGAGAAAAGTGATAATCTCCTTGAGGCCCCCTTCAGCTAATAGTGTGCAAATCGATGCTGAGTCTGGACGCTTGATTGGTTCGAGAATTCCTGCCAAGGGTCTGAAATTGAGGATCAGGGCCATGATGACTGCTGGTGATGCGCCTGTACCATCCTCCAGTTTTCTGGCGTGTCCAGAACTGCGCATGCGCCGTCATCGATGTAGCCTTCCGTACCTCCTATGATGCCTGGATCGAGTTTGACATCTGCTTCTTCTGCTGAGCCGGATGAGATGTCGTCCGTTAATCTCTCTTGTGCTGGGAGCTCGCTTGTGTAGGGGGATGGAAGTATTTATGGGTCCCATAGTTGACAGTGGAGTAGGTCATTTGCTAGGTCAAAAACTATCTCTGATGTGATGCAAAACTCTACTGGGGCTGGCATAAAACCAAATGGCCACTTGTTTGTCGGATTTTTGATACTGCCCTTCCCACATCTTGTCGAGGAAACATATTGTGATGCACTTGACTGATGTGGTAGCTTTTGTATATGGTCGTCAGTAGGCTTTCTCCACATCTACCTTGTTGCAGAGGATTCTTTATGATTCCTTTGTATGTGGTGGATGAGGTGTAGGTACCTGCGCATTGCGTGACCGGACATGACTCCTGGATGTTCCTCTTCGCGAACTCGTTGCTTCACTGACTATCCTTCACATCTGTTGAATGACAGTTCGTGTGTGACACGCTTCTTGGGGATCACGTTTCCTTTCTCTTGTGCTCAATTAGTTCTCCCATTGATGCTCTTCCCAAGAAGGCACGGAACTTTGAAGCAGCTTCGGCAATCGATGCATCATCTTCTTCACCAAACAGGATGGCATCATCGATACTTGTTGAAGCAGCGTTGACTGATGTGTCACTCTCATTTACAACACTATATGTTGTTTCAATGGTTACAGTGACACCTTCTTTACGGAGATACTCAATAGGCGACGAGAATGCATTGAGAGAAAATTTGCATATTTTTTGTTTCCAAAAAAGAATTGAGGCTTTATGCCGACCAGAGGGAGTAACTTGTGTGTCACATTGTGATACCAACTCTTTCTTGCTTTTACATGTGTTTCATTTGGGTGATTATATCCCCCGTTCTTTGCGTTCGTATGAGTGATGATGAAATAGAAGGGTTTCCAGTTGATCAAGTGGGCGAAGCTCAGAACCATAACTAACACTAGCGTCGGCACATCGGCCGAGGCTTCGAAGAGAGGGTCCTTAGCCGTGAAGTTTGCGCAATACTGGTACTAATCTTGCTCAACGATTTGTTTGAAGTTGTCGCGGAGCACTGACTTGATTCCTATTCATTCACTTTAAGCAACTCTTCTCGCAGCTTGACCAAAACATCCATCGGATGGATTACTCGTCTCTTTTCCATCGTCAGGGATTCTCTTGGCTTCTTCCAATGGGCCGATAAATGTCCACACCGGTCACACTGCAGCTTGCATTTTTCGCTCCGGCATATGAGCTGCGCGTTTCTTTCAGGAGCATTTGCTGTTGTTCTCCTTACACCATCACAAGGAAGCAGCGGTACCATGGTAATGCGTTCCATTCCTCCCACTCTTCAAGAGTTACGAAACCGCCCCAAATCTCATAGTTTCCTTCTGCGTAGCAATCACTACAGTACTGTGATGTTCCAATATCCTGATTATTGCCTCTTTTGACAATGTGACCACAAATCTTGGATCTAAGTTTCACTATCCTATCCGATCCTGATTTGTCTATCCTTCTCTTCTTACTATTGTCGACTCCCTTTTTGCTCGCGGTAGCTTCTCTTCGGCGGTCATCTTGCTGATACCCTTGTCGTGACCTCTTACGCTCATTAATCGTTGCAAATGACGAAGCATCAAGTTGGCGGCACTACTCACTTTGCCAGGGAACACTGCAATCCTCAATGTTGTTCGTCTATAATCTGAACATAGTATGGGATGTCAAGTTCCTCTGACGAGAAAATGAGCTCATTCCCATATTCCTATGCGTGATGATTATGTCTCTTCTGACTTCACCTGAAACTTTCAACCATTGTCAGAGAATGACTTCTCTTGTTCCACGTTAATCAATTCACTGAGATTGCGAATATTATCGCTAATACGATTGACCTGACCGAGGATCGTTCCATTGTCGACCCTATTCAATTAAAACAGCAATGTTGTCCTTGTCGATGAGCTCAAGTACGCGGCAAGAATTCTTGGTAACGCCACCACCATCAACTATTGATTCAAGGTGCACGTCAAGGAAAGAGGCTGTTCGTCGGGCTTCATCTTCTTCGTAATCTGGACAGGTCCAGCGCCCACCTGCTGCTGTCCACGCATCCAGCATGTCCTTTGTAATAGGACACTTGCGTGCATTCTCGGTATTGACAATTCCAAATTCTATCCTCTTTGCAAACTTGGAATCTCAATTACTAATTATATTAAAGCAATCTTTCACACATTGGTGAGAGAAAACGATAAATCTCACCAAGACCAAATGTTCGATCTAGGAGTTTTTCTGGCAGTAGCATAATGCAATCTATCATTCGATGCATGTCTTTTGTCACATCAACTCTAAGTGCAGGCGAGGACAGTAATATCAAAATTTAACAGAGCACCGGGCCCAGCACCGATATCTTGACCGCCATATCCGGCCTTGGGAGGAACAATTAGCTTCCTCGTCCCTCCGACAGCCATTCCTTGAACTCCAATATCCCACCCACGAATTACCTCACCCTTGCCAACGCGGAATGTAAATTTTTTGGAGCTGTCAATGACCAGACCGAATTTACCTCCTGTGAGCTTATACCTAACAGTAACAAGGGATTTGTTCTGTACGGTCTCCGGTCCCTTGCCAACAACAACATCGATCGCCTTGACTCCCAATTCCAGAGTTCGGGCACCCTCCTCGTCCTCTGCCCCTGCTCCGTTAAACACCTTATCGAAGACGGCCATCTCCTTCGATTCCGATGGGACCTGCTGCTGCTGAGCGGCCTGGATCTTATGCTTCTTTTTGGTTTTCAACTGCTCCAAACGCTCAGCGGCCTGCTGTGGGTCGAGACCACCTCCGACCGAATGTAGCTCCCTCCTCTTGCGCTTTTGTTGTCGGAATTTCTTTTCCCGCCGCATTTCCTTGATCATGTCTCGCTCTCGTTCCTTTAGTTGCTGTTTCCGCAGTTCCTTTCTCAGACGAAGTTTATCGGCCTTGATTTCTTCTGCTGAAAGTTGTTGGTGGCTGGGTGCTTTGGTAGAGGCTGAGGCTGCTGTCTTTTTCGCCGCCTTCTTTTCCGCTCGCAGCTCTTTTTTGCTCCTTGGCCGTCTGCTAATGTTGGCGGCCGTTGTATCCGCAGCGGTGGGGGCGGTAGCTTCACTCATGGTGGCAGCTTTAAGGGTTTGGTTGTTATATTGCTCCACATTCCACATATGTTGGTTTGGTGGCTACCATTCATTTTATTTAGGAACGCGAGCAAAATTCGAAATGTGCAAGATACGACAAAATTCAATATGTATATCATGTCGTACCTTGCCCATTTGGGTTGAAGTTTACATTCCTAAGTAAATCGAATGGTATTGCACATTAAATGGATGGTTCTCCCACCGCGAGGTTCATTATGCTCTGATATTCATCATTCTCCGCCCCAAACAAACCTGCCTCCCTCACAGAAAGTCAAATCTGACCCAGCTCAGCTGCTTAGCTTCGGAATCGGCGGAGGCTCCCTCTCCCATACATATTTGTTTATTGCTGTTCCGTCCAGAGAACCATTCAAAGTCCAAAGCGTGGTCCGTCTTTACTTTCTCTATCGTAGCTTAGCATTGCATCCCCTCGCTAAGAAAAAAAAATCGTTCTTCCTGGAGTACATAATATTGCTCTCCTGACCATTCAATTCTGTGTTACGCTCGCACTGTGCGGCACGTGAAGCATATATTAGAGCATAGAGCATGTCATGGACACAAGTTTACGTCACTGGTCTTTCCAGATCGGTAGAACCTTCTGACGAAGACATTGAAAAGCGCTTAGTTGATCGGTACAGTCTAGCAGCGGGTGTGGATAGCGATGGCATCATGTGGGCGGGCGAAGGGTCAACATTGGTGAAGAGGGACGAAATGGGAGCATGTCGCGGATTTGCCTTTCTCGCCTTTTATTCCGCAGAGGGAGCATCGATTGTCGTTGATCGGATGAATACATATCCAGGAAATGAAAGTGCGCAGCAGGGCGAGGAGGAGGACGGGGGTGGTCATGGCGATGGTTCGTGCATTCCTCTGCTGCTACACGCCGAATTGAGCAACCCGAAAGCTGGAAAGGCAAAATCCAAGAAAAAGATAGAAACGCAGGATTATTCTGATTTGAGGCTGCGGAAGCAAAGAAAAGCGCCGGTAAGGAAACATCCTGTGATTACTAGCTCAGATGGAAAGAGGACGAATCTTGGGAACAAGACCAAATGAATAATTATTTGCGACGACGAACACCATGCATGCAATTGCTCTAGGGGAAGGATTGTTGATGAAACGATTTGGCCGCCATGTTATTGCTCTTGCTGCTGCAACCGAACCTGTTCTTTCTATTTCAGCATGCGGTTTTCTATGTTTCTACGTTATTGCTCCACTTGTGACCGGGTATCATCATAGCAAGATGGTGCGAGGACGAGGTTGGCTGACGGTGCCGCAAACACTTTTCAGGGGAAGGTTCAATATGAAACTACTACAATAGAGGCTTCAACATATCATGTACCCGAATATTATGAAATTCTAGTAGAAGGTACGCGACTTCCTTGTTACCTTTTTGTTACCAGAGTAGTGTTATTTCTAATTTCTGTACAATGCTGTTTGCATAAAATACTAATTATAAACTAATCAGGTTTGAACTTGCCGTGCCTAAAGTCATTGAACAACTACGCCCTTACATAACATTTACCTCATCACTCGGACTGGCTGAGATACCTAGACATCTTATCCCTTCACACGAATATGGTACCAACCGTGACCAACCAGAGGAAAATAAATGTACCAACATTATAGCGACCTGTGAACTTGTCCAAGAAAGTCCCAAGTTTCCCCTTTGACAATTGAATGCACTTGCTCGAAGAGATAGATATATTGGATGTTTGTGCAATCTAATTCCAGCATGCCCACTGGCCTAAACACAATCAATTATGTGCCTCCTTATCAAACCAGAAGGATGGTGATCAGCAGGAGCATAAAGAGATGAATTTTGAAATGTTCATAGGTGCTAAAATACGATAAACTTGTATTCGATAGTTGAGTCCCTGTTACTCGGCAACAGAAATGTATTAGATAAAGGAGCTGTGTCAACACTACGACACCCGTAAAGAACCAAAACAAGATATACGCGAGCATGCGCAATGCCATTGATCGGGTTTTGATTATCTCAACCATGGCTGTTCTTCGTTATGGCAGGGTTAGGACAGTTTTTTAAGCTGCTTATTCATAGAGATACTTGTGTGTGCATACCTTGGATTATGTCCCAAATGAGAAGATGATGGCATCGAGTGTGGGAGATATTTGCAATGCAACATACGAAATTAAGTATGGTTCTTACTAGTAACCGAGAAAAAATAGAATGTTCATATCTCTGTTGATTATCTATTTACAACGTTACACTTTAATCAGATTGAGCCAAAAGTTGCAACAATTCATGTATGAACTTCTTGAGCCCCAATACTCGAAGTTGTTTCTCTCCGTCCTCCTCCATTGTTTTCAAGGAGCTTCTTTATTGCTTGGTCTATTGCTATCGAGATCAAGATGATGGAGCAAGTCATCCAAACAAGTTTATATCATAATTTGTCATCCAGCAGTCGACTCAGATATCCTTCACATGTTGATTATCTATTTACAATGTTACACTTCAGCCATTTTTAAATGATATCATTGTCTTGCGACCTGTGCCTTCTTGAAAACATGTTGAGATTTGGACAGTTCCTACGCTTAGTATAGTTGCAATTGTTGCCACTGTTTCCGCCACTTCCGCTTGCATTTGATATTTGCAACACTATCGAACACATCATGTGCTCCGTTCCTACAGCTGCATTTTCATATTAGGTATGGTATCATGCCTATAGCAAACTCCACCTTTCCTTGATTTGTTGTTGCATCCTCCATAGCTGCAAATGTTTGCTTTTGCACCATGCCTAATGCAAACTCCACGTTGGACCACTTGGTTGGTGCATCCTGCATAGCTGCACCTTTTTTCTTTTGCACCATGCCTTACACAAATTCCACCCTTTCGAGCATATCTTGTACATCCTTCGTGACTGCAAGTCCAAGGAACTCGCTTTGCACCATGCCTGATACAAACACCTCCATTGGCGGCTTTGTTAGTACATCCTTCGTAGCTGCACCTTTTTACTATTGCGCCATGCCTTACACAAACTCCACCAAGCACAACTAAATTGGTACACTCTCCATGTTTGCAAGTTTTGCCAGTATGCCTCACACAAACACCTTCCTGAACGGCTTTGTTAGTACATTCTTCACGTTTACAAGTCTTTACCGTAACCTTTGCACCATGCCTTTTGCAAACTCCTCTGCACACAACTATATTGGTACATCCCTCGTGGCTGCATATATATCTCTTCTTCCCACGTGGAGTCCCTGGCACTCTCTCGGTGGCATCGGATCTTCTCTCCACTGGACTCACAGTCTTTCGATTCTTTTCATGCGGGGCCTCCTCAGCTGATTTATCTGGAGCCTTCGAAGATGAATTCTCCTTTTTTGCTCTAAAAAGTTTTGCAGTACGACTTGATCTGTAAATCAAGGCACCTAATTCCTCCTCATCATTGCCCACTGCGTTGAGCGCCATGTTGCATATCTAGTGATTATGGAGGAGAATGGTAATGGAAGCGGGTGGGATTAAGTATTTAAGACTCTACGCAGAAGTCGAGTGGCACTATTAGGTGGCTGCCTGTGGCTGCGTGTGGGGGGGGGCGGGACTATGATATTAATTTATTAGCAATCTATATTACCTCTAGGGCTGATTGCAGTCACTTCCCATCAAGCGATGAGCTCTCTCTCTCTAGATTGAGGTAGACTGAGATGAGGTAGACATATTTTTTTCTTTGGGAGGGAGGAACCACCGGGAACATTAATTTGAAAGTTGACCAAAAGATACCTTTAAACCTTTTCATAATATCTCTACCTAAATCGATCCCCACGATGATTTCTTACCGCTTGCCCGGTACTCCTACCTACAACATAAAGACATACAGGCGTCTCTGATCTGACCTAGAGATACCTGGTTATTTTAGATCTATCACCCCTTGGTAAAAGACTTATAATCCATTATTTTGTGTCTTCGTTGCACCTCAACCAAAGGCCCAACTAATTTGTGCAGTGGTTTTGGGCTTAGTTGGGAATGTCTTGACAGGACATGTCTTTTGGAGCTTGCAGTTTTGCTTCTGCAAGACGACATGTCTTGTCGACATGTCTGCGAGAAGGCCAATATGTCAGCGGCCTGGAGGAGGCGCAAACACAGGCATGTAAGCAGACGAAGACATGTCTTAAATAACCTTAATGGGTTAACCCTACCAATGTAATAACCTTAATGGGGTAACCTTAATAGGCTTCTACAGACGACTGGAAGAAACAAGATTGGGGGCTTGCCCCCTAAAATCCCCGCCGTCGGCGAGATTTTTACGCCGTGGTGTAATTGGCGAAATTTTTTACGCCACTGTATAAAATCTTCGCCGCTTGAAGTACGACATAAGCGCGTTTCGAATCCCATGGTGGTGGTGTTGTTCGAAGGTAGGTACCACCCTGAGCTCAATACAAGACTTGATGCTGACACAAATATCAGTGGCAGTGTTGTGCGTCGCCGACGGTCCTTATTGCTGAGCCACGCACGTGACTCACCAACCTACCACCTCAAAACCATTGACACCATGGCCACAGATGGCCGCCGCCGTATGGTTCACTGAGCCTCCCATGTGACTTCCATGTCAGCGCTGTGAATAGATGGACGTTTCCGTTTCCTACTCTACTATCACTTGCGCTACTGAGCTACCCGTG
>JALLAU010000027.1:0-27706 GCA_036939495.1 Thalassiosira hispida | reverse complement strand
GCCTGATGCTTAGATCGAACCTTGTTGGAACCAGCCATTTCAGAGATTGGAGAAGGTGAACGTGGAGGGAAGAGAGGAATGTGTGGCAAGTGAAAGTTGTGCCGTGTGTAATCCTGACTGGCGAATACTGACTTTTGAATTTGAAATACTTGACTTATAAACAAGAAGCTATGCTACCTCATGAACTCCCGACAACGCCAACTCCTTCTACACCCCCCAAGAACATACTGGCGGGTGTCTCCTTTTACCCGTCTGCGAACAATCAAGGTATTCTCTCATGTCCGCGGAGCCCGACGCGACCGGGAGGCACAGCGTCGTCCTGAGTCTTTCGGGGGATGATGCCCATGCCTCCGCCGTGGACTACATTCCCAAGACTAACAAGGGCTGGACGGACTTTCCGTTGGTCTCTGTCATTTACGAGGATGACGATTTCAGCGTCACTACGGACGGCACTGCTCCCCAAGTGGTTGATGCCATCGTCCAGGATCCCTGGACCAACAACACGGCTGCACCCTATACTGGTGATGCCACCACCCAAACGATCTGCGCGACCGGCTCCGATGCCAATATCGACACGAATAACATGTGTTTCCGGTCGGATGTGATGGTCTCCAAGGATGATGCCAAGAACATGATTGTCATTGAGAGCGGCGGCTGTCCTGATCATGAAAATATGAGTGGAGGGAGCGGTAAGGAAATTGCCAACACTCAGCCAATGCCCGCCGGAGTTGATGGCGGTGAACCTGTTGAGAGTGGATCATGTGGATGTGGAACGTAAGTTCTTTTTAGAAACAAAACTTGGCCTTCATTCTTTCGTGTTGATCTTACCTCGAACACATTGTGTCTCCTGCCTTCATCAGAACGGATCCTGTTTCCTGTGGAACTTCTGGATGCTTGTCTGGGTGCTCAGGAGCTGTTTCCCTAAAATGTCCGGATGCAACTTCAGGAGATTGGAACGAAACGATGTTGGAGGATGGTTCTCTCATCTTCAAACATGCCGTTGTCATGGCAAAGTCTACTGCCGAGCGTAGCATCCTTTGCGCTCGACTTGAAAGTGACACGGAAGCCTATATCGGGTTTGGTATCTCTCCTGACGGCACGATGGAAGGGGGAGAGGCTGTTATTGGCCTACCTGGCGATGATAGCACTGTCAAAAAGTACACCTTGTCAGGAGCTCGATCAGCGACAGAGATGCCCGCTGATAAGCAAACGTTGATGGATGCAAGCGTCACACAAGAAGATGGTAAAACACTCATGGTATTTACAAAGTACTTGGAGGAGGAGGGAGAAAATGAGATTTCGGCGACTGAAGAGAACACCTTTTTGTATGCTCTGGGATCAAACAATGCACTCGGGTTTCATGCAGCCAAGGATTCCTTCAGGCTTACCTTTGAACCTCTGGCACCCAGTAAGTAATGTTTAATCTTGTAGCTCGTGGATATGTGCTGTCTCATATTTGCATCTAACCTCTTTCATCTACCACGCCACCTGTTGAATTCTTCCACCTCTGATAAATGTTCAGGCACTACCTGCTCGTCCACAAGCTTGTTGTCAGACTGCGGCGCGTCTACTGGGTGTTGTGTCAGCGCAGGCTCCTCTTGCTCATCTTGTGCTGGCTCCACTTGCGGTACCAATGCTTGCGGAGTATGCAGCGCCAAGGCTTGTGGAGTGAGCCAGCACAATTGTGCTGGCTCCACTTGCGGTATCAATGCTTGTGGAGTCTGCAGTGCCAACACATGTGATTCCAAGGCCTGTGGATCATGCGGTCCCAATTGGGCTTGTGGAGCTTGTGATGCCAATTCCTGTGGAGGGTGTGATGGGTGTGGATCTTCAACAGGATCTTGCACCGACACAAAACATGGAATGTACGACCCCATGTACCAGCATTACACCATGATGATTCCCCAAGATCCCGGTACTCCAGGGGATGCTACGAAAATCGATGATAACGTGGTTGGCATCATGACCAATGGCGTGCTTCTGGACACCCACGAGCAAACTTGGTCCTATGACGGCTGCAACGGACACTCTGACACGAAGCATCAGTACCATTACCATATCCCACCTATCTGTTACCTCAAGTCCATGGGCATTGCCGGTCCCGAGAAGGCCAACTGGTGGATTGACGATAACGGTGAAGAGGTACGCCCCTACGAAGAAATGTCCGATCAGTGGCCCAGCAATGGCGTCAGCCCCGTCGTTGGATGGGCCCGCGATGGCCATCCCATCTATGCTATCTACGATGCTTCCCAAAGCATCCAGCGAAGCAAAGCTTATGGCGGTGACCTTGACGAATGCAACGGAAAGGATGACGGCAATGGCTATGCCTACTACATCACTGCGGAACCACCCTTTGTCCCCACTTGTCTTAAGGGAACTAAGGGCTCATTTGCTTATGCTCCTACCAATAATGCCTGCCCCAAGATGGGTATTACCAACACGATAGAAGGTCTCAGCCTCCCTCAAGTTGAAGTGGTTGATGTCACCTCTCCTACAACTCCTTCACCAACTGCCAGCAGTGCCTATGCCAAGTTTCCCATCCTCAGTGCTTTGTTCACTGCGGTGGTAGGGGCTATGGCATTCTTTGTCTAAGCAGTTGAATCTAATGAACGAAATCCCCAAAACTGTACAGAAAGTAATGAGGAGCAATGATGAGGGACATCTAGGTATTTACGTGAAAAGAAAACACAGTTAGAGAAAGAGACAAGAATTGTGTCAAGAAAAGTTGACCATCTTTCTAGATATTATTAAAGATAAAGTATGTTGTTATTATTACTTTTGTACTGCCTCAGCCGCAGAAAGTAACAATATAAAAGCTGAGTATGAAAATGTAATAGGGATATTGCAATGGGCTCTTGTTGGTTGTTTGGCTTGTCCTGTTATGGTAGGACCCTACAGTTTGATGGTTACTTCTTGATGGCTACTTGTCATCACTTGGCTGCACAACTCCAAATGATAGCTCCTTTGACATCATCTCCCCCTCGATGTTCTTATTCCTCACCCTGACAATCGTTGACGTATCATGTGCTCTCGTCTCATTCAAGTCAAAGAAATCAGCCCCATCATTCTTTCGCCTTGAGCACTTTTCGCTGCTCATTCAATCATCACTCTTGGTGATTTCCACCTTGGTACATAAATCATATTCCCGGTGTGTCTTCTCCTCCTTCTCATCAGGTTGGAACCAAACAAGTTGCTTGTGATTGGGAGCAACACGTTGCTTGTGAATTCACAAATCATCAATTACTTTGTCTCTTGTGGGCTAAGTAGTTACATAACATAATCGTAGAATCACACACCTCTCAGATGTCATTGGAGAATGGTCTCATTTGGAGGAGCTGAGGCTAACCAAAAATTATTTCACAACGTTTCCCTCAGCTTTGAATGATTGGGAGGTCTTGACTTCCTTTGATATTATTTCATCAAACGAAATTTTGAGCCCTATTCCTCTGTAAGCTTGGCATCGTTAACGCAATTAGTCTTCATGGACATAGCTGTCAACGAGTTCAATGGTACCATTCCTGTCGAATTGGGAAACTGACCTCCCTCGAGTCCTTGTATGCACAAAACGGACTTGTAGGGTCAGCCCCTGAATCCATATGTGCTCTACGAAATGGTGAATTGGAACATTTGAGCGTTGATTGCTGGTCACCTGCCCCTGAGGTTGAATGTGGCGCAGGATGTTGCACATTGTGCGATGATTGGGATGTTGGTAGAATTCCATTCTGATCTGAAAAAAATCTTTTTTGTTTGCTTGTGATGTCCATGTTGTGAGAAGTGAGTTCTGTTTCAGCTTAAATAACATATCTTGATTCTCAATAGGTCTTATCGGAGTTGGCCTTTCTCCATCTTGTATTCTCTCTACTCATTGGTATTGTGGAATGCCTCTAGCCGCCAAAACCAACAATTTATTTTATTCCCAATGTTGCATATTAACTAGGAACCCAGGAAGAATGGGACATCTAAACACCCGCGAGGCATGCTGTTCCTCCAACTTTCTCAACGAAGACGGTCCACATACCAAACACCCCCACCATTGAAAGTCCCGAAGAAGACATTTAATAGAAAAGAGCGCTTTTGAATTGGACCATAGCAATCAAAGAAACTTAAGCCACAAGTGCATGTCATGGAAAAAAAAGTTGTGCGGAGTCAAATGAATGAAATCTCAATACCCATGGACACAAAGAACTGCATCTTCTAGATTTACTCGCTGTATTTTTTTGTCTAATAGTCAAGCACAGTAAAATATAAAAATTGATATTTTGTCATGGAAAGATCTGGCCAAGAAACTGCCCTGAATTCTTTCCAGTCTCCACAATCCAGAGAGTACACATTGAAGTAGTGTCACAAACATCAACACTCAAAAATCAAACCACGCCATGATGGAGATCAACCCGGCAATTTGACAACACGTAATAGCCTGGGAGAGAAAGCCACTGTTACTACGCACAATGTCGCTGCCATTCGACGGATCTGCTGCTCCACCACCATCCCCAGTCAGCTTGGGAGACAATGTGGTCGTTGTGACATCATCGGGACTTTGAGTGGGGGGCTTAGATACAATTTCGGATTCCGCTGGACAAGCCACACTCTCAAACGTACTCGGGACGCACTTGTCAATTGAAGGGACATCAAGCCTCCAAAGTTCAGAGCCATTGCTAATCAACACGACATTTCTTTTCATACCTTGCAAGACGACCCCATTGTTCGATTTCAATTTAGGACCCAAATTCGCTACCTTGTAGCTCCCACCCGCCGTGTCATTGAGTACCCATACCTCGTGTGTATCCCCTTCCTGATTGTGCCCCTGAAGGACGAGGCGTCCGTCCGGAATGACATGTCCCTCCGAGACGACAAAGTGGGGTAATTCCGTAATCTTTTTGGTACCCTCGCCCGTTCCATCGGTCATGTAGATAATTGTTGCATTCGAAAGTACATCGTTCTTCTTCGTACCGTGTGCCAGTATCATGAGACGTTCATTGATGAAGGGACCGGAGGATACAAAGCCAGCGAACCCAGATGCGTAATAGGATTCAGAACCAAGTACGTCGAGGCAGGTGGTATTCATGACAGAGAACTTCTCCCAATTCCCGGGAGGAGAACATGGCAATAGTGGAGTGGTCGATTCATCCGTACCCTCGGTGGTGAAGGAGAACCTATCAACTCCAACGTGTACCTTATCATTCCCGCCATCACTACTGCTTGCGAATGGTTTGGCACGCCATCTATTCCCAGCAAACCTCAAACCCTGCTCGACGTCAAACCTCATTTTTCTCCATCCCTTCTTGAACATTTCCGTACCCTCCGGCGTGCCATCCGTACGCCATATGCCACTGTGCGCCATGAACAATACTGCATCAGTGCCATTAATGTTCAAAACAGGGTTGCTATCGTGTGGAAGAATTCGAGGCTTGTGAGCATCTGATGTGAGGAGAACTGCCTTTCCATGTTCCGCAGTACGGAGCCAAGGTGCAGCACGCAAATCCAGCGTAGTACCATCCGTGTATTTCCAAATTGTGGTGCCATTGGTGTCATCATTAGCGACAATTAGGATGAACTCATCGGAAATAGCCGCCATGCTCTCAATGAGCGATGGAAATTCTTCCACGAGGACTGGAACTGGATGAGCGAGTGATGGATTGCCAGTATTGCCATCAGTCCCCCCGCCGCCAGTTGTTTTGTACAAACTAGAATTCAACGCAATGTACAGCTCATCTCGAAATGTCAGGAATGGATCCACGCCCTCGACTAATGGTTCATGCTCATCATATTCCTTGATACGCAACGTGTTATCAGGCGATCCATCCGTCGTCCAAAGACTCGAACCAATCATGAAATAGAATTTATCATGAAAGTAATGTGCCTTGGTAGGCGCCACCTTGCCATCCTGAACTTCATCCCACGTCACCAACTTCTGCGCCCCATCATTCATGGACGCCCATAGTTCACGCTCATCTTCGAGTGCGAATAGCAGATACGGAAAAGTGTTTTCTTCCAAGGCAGATTCGTTCGTGTGCTGTAGGAGGATGAGGTCGGGCTTATCTTGAATGAGTGGACGGATGCGAGCGCCGTTGAATGCGGTGATTTCAGCGACGCTACGCTGGGTTGCACACGCGAGAAGAAGGAGAGAGTTGAAGAAGATGGAGTGCAACATCGTTTCGTTATTATTTATATGCGCTCGGAGAGATGACCTTGTAGCGGCTCGGTGGCGGCGATGGGCAAGGCCTGTTTTATGGGATGAGTGACGGAAAGATGGAAAGAGCCAACGCGTTTACCTGTTGCTAATGCCATTCTATCCTGTCCAAACTTCGATTGAATCAGGTCATGGATTTTGTTGATAACACACGCCCCAAGAACACAGTTAGATCAAGAAAGTTACGAACGAATGAATCGAAGAAAGAAATGAAAATAGTGCCAAACATCAAACATGGTTTATCTTGTGTGTTGGACAGGTATTGGATGTTAGTTCCGATATCAATGTGGGAACTGTGTACATAAATAAATCACTGTCCCTCAAACAGGAGGGGCCCCTCACAACTCAACTGTAATAGAATTCCTCATGTACAAAAAGATGACACCAGAAAGATACTTTCGCGTGGTCGTAGTAAAACAGATCCCTATCTACATATTACTTACTCCTATGGTATGTCCTACCTATCTGTACCTACGTTCCCGGCAAAAGGTTCTCTTACAAGAACAGGCACACCGGCACATCACCCACGGACACATCACCATATACCGATCCTTCATAATAATATGCATGCAAATGAAATAGTACGTGTGCATGATCGTGTGAACGAAGCCATTTACCAATAGGGTCAATTAGTTGATACTCAGAATATCTCCATCACGAATGACATTGGCATTGAGCCAATAAAGAAGGAATGTCCCAGCAGAATAGACATCATGCAAGAAAGAAAGTTGGCGCCAGTGCTTTTCCAAGACAATGGAATGTCCATAAAGTCCAATGCTTTGGGCATGTAGAAGAGCAATAGAAGGAATGAAAGAGGTTGGTCTTGGTCATTTGTAGAGCCTCCAGTGTCAGGAATGGTAGAGTGACCGTATCGGTAAACCAGTAACCCTGCATCTACTGTCATGTGAGCACATAGGAAGATCTGATACACATTGTAAATGAATTTCATGGGGTATATGTCCACTGGATGGAGCCTCGAGACAACAGTTGGCCCAACAATTGCAAGGCCAAGGTAGAAGGCTGTGAGCGCCACAGCCGAATGAAAGTCACAAAGCAACCAGCCCTGTATAATAATGAGGTTTGAAAATAGACATGCAGCGAGATACAATACCACGATATCATAAGAAACAAAAACGAAATAGAATCCGCCTTATCGACATTTTGGACGTCCAAGAAAAAGGCAGCCATTTTCTACCTTCGGAAGTCCTCGAGCAATTGACGTACATGGGGAACAACAATTACCGTAGGGATGCAGGGACTTATTGGAAGAAATTTATCATCGAAAAGGTATGGGTACCCGATTATCAGGCAACAACTGTCTTTACCCATTGTTTGACGCTAAGCGGGCAAATGAGTGAGTACGATAGGTGCTTATAATATGAGTTATTATGAGTCATCTTATTTCATCTCATATTTCTTCTCTCTGTCTCTCTCTGTTATGGTAAATCATCATGGAATCGTCCCACCCTAAAACCATGGCGGAAACAGTATAATTCTGCTACAATTTCAGATCGTCCGACCCAAGACGCATTAGCTGCTGAATACACTGCTCAAACTGAAATGCAACTGTCACAATATGCGCATAGTAAACGGGTAGGAAGAACAAATATGAATTTCTGGCTGAAAAGATACAGAGAGGAAAATGATGATGGAATGTCAGATCTATCAGATAACGACGAAGAGGAAGAAGTGGCAGTTTTGGGCAAAGTTGCAGCTGTGAATACTTCAAGTTACAATATGGCTAGATTTGCATAAGAATATATTTCTTAGTAAGAATCCAGAAGTAAAAGAAGAGTTAGCTCAATGTTGCAATGGTGGTATTATTCGTGTGGGGTTTGTGTGTGAGTGGAAGCGACTGCGATGCCCATAATGGTGCCAACAAACAAGCCTACGAAGATGCCGGTGGCCGCGATCAATCCTTGGACTACAATCTTGCTACCAGAATCACCACCAGTTGATTCTACTCCTACCTCCGCCATCACTGCTACTTCTACCTCCGCTGCGAACTTGTCTTTCCATTCTAGCATTTTTTGTATTACTGGAATTGCTGTCGGATTGTGCATGGCTATGGCTTCAATTCTCGAAATCAATTGTATTTAGCTCAAGATATTGCCCGTGCCGCATTGTACCGCAAGAAGTATTGACGCCGTCATGTTGAACATTGAACAAGGATCCACAAGTTACCAATTTTTCAAAGAAGTTGCATTGGATTGCATTATAGAGAATGAAATATACTCCTGTAGACTGCGACGAGTAGGATACCTAAATTGCTTTTGAGATAAATCCCAGGAGAGTACCTTCTTGGCCATGTGTAGACAAAATGACTCGATGAATGTAACAGCTTTGCAAATTACAAGTCCAGTGGGTAGATGGCTCACGACGGCATACAAATTATGTATTATGTAACTAGAAGCACTATCATGTTTGAGGGAAGCATATGATATAATAATGCAGCCATAGAACTAGAGAACATTGCCTGTTCGACTCTAAAAGAAGCCGTGATACAGATTATATTATCATTGGTGCCATATCACGCCATTCATGATGCATTTGTAAAGGCCAAAAATAAGAACCTATCATAGATTGTTGTTTCTGGTTCACCCTATCCAGCTTCGTGTCCGAAAACTCGTCGCACCAAGAGACATGGCAAGCGCCTTAACCTCTCCCACGTTAATATCTGGCCGTGCCACAGCCGTGCATTCGACGTCCACGCCAGCTTCCGCAAGACACGCTACAAATGAGCAAGCATCGCCAAATCCCAGTCCATACTCTTTTTTCGGCTGAAGCAACTCTGCATATTTGATGGGGTTTGCCGCAGGTAAAAATACGCTGACGGTGGCAATGCGAGTTTCACGACGCTGGTCGCCATCGACACTACGTGCGAGCACACCCGAGGAAAGGAGTAGATCAATGTCATTTGCATCGCACAGTCCAAGAGTATTGAGCCGAAACGCAATCCCATTCCGTCGTTCCGCCACGAGACGAACCGTGTCCACCACAACGTCAGGTGCTGCCATCGGGTCGCCTTCTCCCTGGAAGACAACCCCGCCATCGTTCTCGCCCATGGATCCTAGACTTTCTCCTATGGATGTTCTTGTAGCGTAAAATTCGTTCACCAAGGATGCAAGCTCCTCGGCGGTTGGATCCTCTGCGCCATCGGGCAGCGGCTCGAAGCCTGTATCTGCTGCTGACACAATATTTTGCGATGTACGAGACGCTGGAAGTGACGGCGGTGCGATTGAAATACCGTTAGATTCATGTTGTTCGTCAATCCGGATGGAACATAAACTTGGACCGCGGCAAGAGCGCATGGTGTTTGCTGCCGGCGAGCGGACTGTCGGTGCTAGGTATAATGATTTATCAAGGACATAAGCTATCCCTGGCCGGAAGGAAGGGAGCGAGCGAAGCGTTTTGAGCATTGCCATGATGAATGAACGAAGCTATCCGTCTCCGCGCGCATGCACATTATGCTTGCAAATCGAAATCCTTGTTAGTGGCTGACAGGGGACAAACGTGACATAAAGAGCTTATCATGACATTAGTTGTGCGGGCAAAGGAAGTCGTCTGCCGCGCCGCCGCTATATAGCCGCACAGAGCCATGTTCAGTTCCAATGATGGTTCTTTATGTCTCTAACCCTTTGTCATGGGTATCGACAGTATAGGAATTCCTCTGTACAGACTACAGACTCGTTTCTTTATGTTCTCTTCTTTGTGTCATAGAAGTGCACAATATCTATCGTACTTCATGATGAAACTCATCACCACCTCTCCTTCGCTGTCCTCCTTCATTTCACGTCCTCTAATGAGGAGAATGCTAGCATCCGCCGCGTCCCACCTAAACTCCGCGCTGGCGTCGTAAAAGATGTTGATGCTGCCGATGGCCTGGTAAGATGTTCAGCACAATATCAATAATTTTCGAGTCCTTTTTGTAGTATAACCCGATCTCACATGTTTCTTTGCGTGTACGCTATGCAGCTCTTTCCTACCTCTCTGAAGAGGAAGAAGCGCTCGAGCGACAGTCATGACATGACTTCCCGCGAGCGAATCAGCCGATACGTGCAGGAGAAACAAATGTTCTTCATTCTGGACGACAACAAAAGTAAGCCAAGCGTTATAACAATGTTTTAACGTCCCACTTGTAATAAGTTTCTAATCTAACCCTAACCCTAACGATCCAAAATCGTGGTTATGAAGATCCGACGGACGATTTGTTACAGCCAAGCCTTGTTCAATGGTGATGTCCACCTGTACACGCTGCGGGTGCCAACGTGGACGGACTTTACGATAGCCTCGTAGCTCATGTAGTAACCATGATCACTCCTACATCGACAGAAGCCACAACCAAAACTGGCGCAACATTCACTGGGAAATTCATGACTGGATACTCGGCAAACTGGTCAGACCAAGCTGGGTACTATAATGAATACCTTATTGACTACGATGATTCATCAGTTCAGCATATGATGGGACATCCGTTACAATCTACGAAACATCAAAACCTGGAGGCCGGGCATATTCGCAGCTTCCGAGGCTGGTGAATGGAATTTTTTTGATATAACTCATCCATTTCTGCAAATTTTGGAGGAGGCACTGGGAGAGGAGCTTACTACTGACTTCTGTGCCAAGAAATATGCGCAAGTTTGGAACGCAGCAAATAATCCGCCAAGCGATGAATAGGCATTATTGGTGATGTTGTCTATTGAATAATCCACATGGTGCCTATCCCGTGAGAGTTAAGTATTGGGGTGCATTTGAAATGGTAGATATGGTTGCCCCACAAAATTGTCCAGGAGAGCTATACCAAATCATGTTCTTAATAATGTGTAAGTAAGCAAAATAGTTATGATAACCAAGACAACGAATATACTATAATTGAATTGTCAGTTCTTGATGTATCGCAGGCAACAGGTATGGCAGGACATGCTCAATAACAATATCAGCTCCACAGCTAATATGAAATTGGTTTATAAAAGCTGATTTCGTCAACATCCTCTTTGTTTTGGGCCCCCTATTTTTGATCGATCAATTTCGACTCATCCATCTTGGCCTTCCAAACAGCAAGTTCAAGCATTGACGTACGGAGCTTCCTTTGGTTTGCGGTACTCTGCTTCGAAAGAGGCAAGCTTTGTGTGAACATCAGCGAGTTGGTCCTCTCTGTTATAGACTCTCTGCCAATAGGACCTTCATCAGATATATTCTTAATCGCATAGAATAAATGGAGAGGGGCAACCTGGCAGCCAAAGAACTTGAAATAATTGCTTGCCTGTGTAAGACGATCTAGCCATATTATGCAGAGTATTCAGAGTGATGTCTCAGATTGAGCTATTTAAAAGATGGGTACGCATCGTTATGTTATGATGTATGGAATTGATCTTACATCTGGACCATAACGCCAAAACATGTTGTAAAACCTAACAGAGATTAGCTAAGATGAATCTGAGGATAAAACTGAGCTTCCAGCAAAATATCTGTCCACACCGCAAAGTCAATATGTGAAACAGTATAAAAGTACGCCAATGCATAGAGCAGTGAATAGAGATATCATAGCTCTAATATTATTACATACAATCAAGGTAAAATATTCAACAGACTTAGAGGCGAACAATCATTTTTTTTCATACCTCATAATGTAACCCTCATCTTGGTTCCCTCCGTGTGGCGTCATACGGCATACTAATATTCATCAGCACCATCTTAATCTTCACTAATGGAAAGTTCTCGAATGGAAAGTTCACGAATGGAAAGATCTCGAATGGAAAGTCCACGAACGGAAGAGCTTTTCACACTTTCAGCAGCCATCATCATAGAGGCATCACTCAGACGACGATTCGTCGCACGTAACATGGATGACTTCCTTGGCTGCATTCTTCTCTTCTGAACAGCAAACCTCTTGTATGCAGTCTCTGTGACCTCTTCCTCAACCAACGAGGTGAACATTGTCCTAATATCCTGTTCATTTGCTCCTGTTGGAAGGTGGTGCGTATCATATGAAAGATGCATCAGCTTCAACCCCAAAATACCCATGGAATCAATGAGATATTTTGTATTCTCCTCGCCCTCCACAGGGAAGAACAGCTGAACATTCAAGAAATAGAATGCCACAAATTGGAACCATCCGCACCAGCCAATAGCATTACGTGTGATGGCAGCCATTTCTTCTGGGGTCTTTCCAGCCTCGATCATTCGGGCAGAATAGCTATCCAATAGTGACGAAATGTATTGGTTAATACTTTTGTTTGCATCAATGTGACCATTCAATGCATGTGCTACCATGCAGCCGATGGGAAAACTCATTGCTAAGCCAACATCGCGCCCCATAGGACCCGCATATGCCATCTCCCAATCACAAAGAACAACGGTTCCATCTGGTCCGAATGCCTCCAGTTTTTCAATGGAGGGTTTGGCCTCTACGAGAATATTGAACACGTGACAATCGCTATGGACAAGGCATTCACGTTTATGGTAGTCGGTATGATTGTCATTCATGACCTTCATGAGAACATCAGCACCCAATACGACGCAATACCCCTCAGTGCGATCCTTTGGATGTGTAGTGTCACACATTTCTTGAACTCTATTCTTTGCCAATTCAATGACACCTTCCACACAAGACTTTACCTGTTCGTTGAAATCGGGGTCGAAGTCCTTGATGGCGTGCAATGTTGCCAGCGTATTCGCTAATTTCGGGGCTATCCTTGGATCTACTGATCCATCAATGAATTGATTGCTAAACTGCTCATCTCCCTTTGACCACTCGGTCACAAGTAGCTTCATATTTTGCCCTTCTTGCTCGATATCCCAACATGCAAGAGGCGCGACTACCTCATCAGGATTTTCGCTAGAAACCGTCTTCATGATTTCATACTCATTCTCAGTTCGCTTTAGGTCGTAGTGAGCTGACTTGTCCGGATTCCACAAGGCGTACTCAAAGGATAATTTGGCGAAGACACAAATATCTGGACTCTTGTTTACAAAGACTTTGTAGGAGTAGTTGGTGCAGCCTCCAGATAGGACGACGGCCACGAGATGACTGCCATCGCCGCCCAACTTCTTGTTGGCATTTTCAATCTTCTGGAATGTTTCATGAGTAGAAGATTGGCATTTCTCAGTGATGGTATCGATGACGAGAGTCTTTTTGATCCGCTTATCGTCTTCGAATCCGCTATCAGGAGGACTGTCGTTTGCGTCTTCGGAGCTCATGATAGTTGCTTTCTGTTGTTGCTATTGTTGCTACGAGGAATAGTTCGGATTTATTGTCTTCTGGTGTCAGCACACGAGTTAGGATATTGGGTATTATCGGGTATGGGTGGTGGCTGGTGAGGTTCTTTATGTCTCTAATCCTTTAAGTCGTGGTCTGGGTATCTTGTATATCAATACAGATTCCTCTGTGCAGACTCGCTTCTTAATGTCCTCTACTTCTAGTACCTAGGTAGTATGTATTGTAAGCGTGTTCTTGGACTCGCTCCTACCTCCTCTAGGAGTACCCATCTACACCCAAACACAAACACGAAAGAACATTTTGGCACGCACTTGGAGTCTATGCCGCTGTCGACGTCATTGGTGCTCAACAGGAGGTTGACATTAGTACACTCAACAATCAGTGCTCGCCCGGGGTTCATGGTTGGGTCTCCAACAATCCCTTCAGCTTCCTGGGTGGCGAAGGCACGAGCTGCGCCGAGGAAATGTCATGCCTCTTGGATACGATTAGTGACGAATGTCTAAGACGACGGCGGGACTTTAGTCGAGCTTTGCAATGCTCGAGGCACGATGTGCAATGCATTTGAGGAGTGTGGGTCAACTATGATTTTTTATCCTCGCTGTCACCTTGATGTGGTAACTACTGATGAGCTTATGTCGAACCCCGAAGTCCTCTCCGACCCTTCCGGAGCTGGGTTAATAAATTATTGATATCAAATCTTCTATTCCGAAGCTGAATGCGCTGACTTTGCAGGTAAGCCATATTTTTGGTAAGGGAACTCATGAGCTTTGCGCTTTTTACTGATTTCCATTGTGCCCACCATAGGACTCAAGGGCTTCGTCTCCAAAGCCCCCTTCACTATCTCATTTACGGTGGACAACCTGTCCTGTCATGACGCTATAGCAGTCCATGTCTTGCTTGGGGTGTCCAAAGCAGGTTCATCGTAGGAATTAGTATAATTGAGTTTGGCGCGCTTTTGTCTAACAAGCCCGTCTTTGTACCGAACTCTTTTGGTAGAGCTACATAAACAATACATTGGCTTATTGAATATTTTGAGATGTAATAATTCTACAATAATGCGTAGATAATATATTCATTATTCATAATCATTATGAAATTCAAATAATCCTACTTCTTCTCTGCCTTTTTTTTTCACACTTCTTCATTTTTCGCCACACAGCAGTTGCGACGGAACAAAGCCCAGCATCGCCATTGTCTCCTTTCCAACATATGAGCAAATCTGTATTAGTAAATGAGTTCGTGAAGCAAGTTCAATCCAAGTATCAATCCACATCCACAGATCAATCACCAATACTTCATGCAAGCGGGAAATACACTGAACAAAAATCTGCATCGGCTCCCTTTTCAGCAATATATGAGGTTCTTGGGTGGTTGGCATCAGATCTCTGCAAGGGGAGTAACATGCGTTTAAATGTTCTCAAAGAATCTGACTTGATTGGGTCAGGCACTGAAGGGAATCGTATCTTACGGGAAACATTTCCAGCACTAGCTCCACTTCTGGATGGTGCATCTCAAGAAAGAAAGTCACAAGATGGATCCAGTTCGGCTATGCATCCCAGTATGAATGCCATTAAAGAATGCACTCGAGAGCTCTTGTCTATCATCTGTGAAACTCTTGAGCACTTCTTGATTATGTTTCTTGACGACTTACAGTGGGGGGATGTAGCTTCGATGGAGATGCTCTCGTTTCTTCTGTCATGCACAAAGCTGAGGAACATCATGTTTATATGTGCCTACCGATCTAATGAAATGAATTCAGGCCATTCATTTACAAAACTCATGGAAGATGTCACGAAAGCGAGGGCCAGTGGTAATAAATGTAATGAAACGCCTCCAAAATCAGTAGAAAGAATGGACGTTTTTACCCTCTCACCAGAGGCCATTACAAAGTTCATTGCTGACTCTCTTAGGAAGGAAGATGCGAAGGGGGTAGGTGAATTAGCACAGGCAGTTTACGCCAAAACCATGGGAAATATATTCTTCACAAAACAAGCGCTCGAGGAACTTGTCAGAAAAAATATCCTTTTCTACGATGTCATGTGCTTTGAATGGCGATGGATTGTTTCGAAAATAGAATTGGGAAATTACATGTCAGATGATGTGGTTGAAACTGTGAAGGGCAAAATAAAAGAACTCTCAGGTGATATTCAGAATTTGCTAGTGGTGATGGCATACATTCCCAATGCGTTAGATGTGTCAATACTGAAGGCATTGATGACTCATGAAAAATTCATGTTCGAGGAGGATGCAATTAGGGACCTGCAGTCTCGCAAGACCGTCTCTAGCCAAGATACAAATGTCCGGCAGCGGTCTCGCACGTCCATCGCTACGCTCTCCCTTATTTTGAAAGAAGCATCAGATGAGGGGATGTTAATATTTTCAACTGACAGCAACATATCCGTGAAAACAAGTACACGCCACACCAGTTTTCAACGCTCATCTCCTGCCTTGGCTGGGTGCTATGTATTTGCTCATGACCGAATTAGGCAAGCTTCTCTTGAGTTTGCTGGGGAAGAACATAAGGACGAGTTGCTGCTTCACATTTCACGAGTTTTGCAGGACTTTGCTGCTCATGGCACAGAGATGGAGTGGTGCCTCTATGTTGCTGTGGATCTTTTGAATTCACTTCCATCTGAAAACAGAGACTGTACCGACTTAGCGAAGCTGAATGTGAGAGTTGCGAAGATCGCCAGAACTAGAGGGTGTATGCGGAAAGAAAATGAGCTACTGCGCAAGGGCTTAAAGCATTTGGAATCGACTATTCTGTGGAGAGATTATGATCTAACCCTTGATCTCTACAATACAGTAATATATTCTGAATACCATCTAGGTAAGAATGGCCATTGCCGAAGTAGGAATGTTGTGAGCTGACCTTGACTCTAATGTGTGTATCATACATGGTCAATTCTGGCATTGTCTGAACTAACACACAACTCTCTGCGTTTGAAACCCCGAAAGGCTCATACAGCAATGCAAAGTTGGCAATCGCGGAAGTTCTTCAGCACGCAAGAACATTGGATGACAAATTACAAGCATACATATATCAACTTATGTGCAAAGTAGAAGAGTCTTCTGACTACTGCCAGGGAGTAGCTGACGGTGTGAAAACCCTCAACATTTACGGTTTCGGCATCCCGACGCATATATCAAAAATATACATGATAAAGGAGGAGGCCATGCTCAAGATAGCATTGCGCAATCGCTCGTATTCTTGCCTCACAAAACTTCCCGTAGAGGATGAGCCCTTATTCGAACTCTTGATGAATGTTCAGAGATTCGCTCAATTCTCATCCAAAGAAAAGATCTTCAAGGTAAACGTTTCCAAGGTCTTAGCCTGGAAAGCGATTCAGTATGCTCTCAAGCGAGGTATGGGCAGGCATCTTCCAACAGTCATGGTGTTCTTTGCCGCATCATTGGCTCAGCAGGAGAAAATTAAGTATGCTCAGGAGTTAGGAAATGTCTCTGTCGCTCTGTGTGATAAGATTCCTGATGATACGGAAATCTGTGCGTTCACTCGGATGAAGGCTCATGGCAATGTCTTGCCAAAATTACAGCCCTTTCGCAACTCAGTTGGACCCCTTCTTCAATGTCATAAAGACTTGAAGCTGGTTGGCGGGATGGTTGAGGCTATTCTGGGAAGTATGATGTATTATTTTGACTCCTTCTTCGCTGCAGGATTTGAGTTTGGCCCGCTGCTGGAGACAAAGCTGCTACTTACTGAAGAACTTTGCGTAAGTCTTGGCAGGCCAGGGTTTCTAACTAGTTTCCATATCTACAGGCAGTTCGCTCTTAATATGCGCACAAGGACAGAATATCCAACTGATTTCAAAGGCGAGGCATTCCACGAAGAGGAAGCCTTGAATAAAATGAACCCCAATTCTCGTAAAATGGCGCTTCGGGATTCCAGCTCATGGAGGTTGCAGCTAGCGTTTGTCTTTTGGAATGAGGATGGGCTCAAATGTTAGAAAAGCTTCGTGATTATCCTATGTCTGATCATATGGTTGCAAGATTTCACAATAGGCTTTGCTTCACCGGCTTAGCTTTGTTTGCTTTGGCTCAGAGAAAAGGTTCTAAGTCGTTCTCTAAATTGGGACAAGATGTGAGATTGTTTTGTATTTAATTTGCTTTGAGCTATCTTTTCAAATCTTCTCATTCGCTGCCAAATATGTTGCTTTGCAATCATCACGTATTTCAGTGTTTGGGCTATTTTGCACGTCTGACGAAACTTGGATCCGTCAATGCAAAGCCAGTTTATCTGTTCATGCTCGCTATGAAGGGTCCATGCAGACATACTTTCGAGAAAGCGATCGATGCATGCGCCGAAGCCAGCATGATACACTTGGAAGCAATGGCAAAAGAACGTTATGCTATACTGTTGAACGAGGAGAATGATGTTGAACTTGCAAATGATTACATTACCTCTTCATATTGGCTCTATCAAGATTGGGGAGCACATGCAAAAGCTTTGCAACTTTCGATGCATCATGAATTCCTCAAACATTGTAAACGAACAAGCAGCCTCAAACAATGATTATATCACCTCTTCCTATTGGCTCTATCAAGACTGGGGAGCACATGCAAAGGCGGTACACCTCGAAGCCTATGAATTTCTCAAGGTGAGTAAATATTGCATGTTATTTTCATTCTTCCCTTACACAATTGACTTATCATTCATGTATCGATGCACTCAATATTATTGAGTTCTAAACCAAAAGTTTAACTTTGAGTGCTACCTCTGGAAACTCTGCAAGTAGGAATCATACTAATTCGTACTCTTACAATTCAACATTGCAGAGAAGGATTGTGATACTAGTGAAGCGATAATTGCGTGTAGAAGAGTCACTGTCATTGCATTTTTGTTGTAGCAGCCCCATTTAGGGGGGTCCACACACTGAGCTGCTGTAGCAATTATATAATAAAGAAATACGCTTTACTACGACCCAATTACTGTTTTATTAATTATTTGAAACGATATTCTCCATGAAGACAAACACACGGGCACCAACACTGCAAATATCCCTGTCCTGAAGAGGGTGTGATCCCATGCTGGCACTGATTCGGTGCCCATTCAAAGTAATGATATCATCGTCATTACATGCCATGAACTGGAAATTACCATATTTAGATGGCAAAAATTGAATCCTTGCTGCCATTTCGCTGCAAGAATAATCTGGGCCACCCATGTCGCAATCCACTTGACCAACAGGCATGCCCAACGTGCTGTTAACACGAGCGGATGCTAGAAACACATTCACAGAATCATTAGAGGCACGCCCCATAGTAATGGAAGGCAAAAGCAAGAAGGTGCAAAATAATTTGTTTGCCCCCACTGGTCCAAACTCATTGGAGAGCTTCAAAGAAAGCGCCACTGCATTATGAGTATTGGCATTTTGACATGCGCCAAGGAATTTCTTCATATTCCAGCCAAAATCCCTGGCTTAAGGTCCAATCAGCACAGCATTGCGACAGGGGCACACCATAGAAGGGTTAAAGTTGTTCAAAGGGGCACCATTACCAGCTGGCAATTGATTAGAGTGGAGAAATGTGTTTGATACGGACGAGGGGTGGCCGGAAATGTACCCAGCAAGGTTGCGCAAAAGGACCTTTTCACTCATATCAGCAATATCCTTTCTTGTCGCTAGAATTGTAGCCTTGGAAGTGCCTTTCGTCCCACTTGATAACATCATGGCGCACTCAGTTTTCAATTTACTCCACTCCTTCAATGAGGCGGGCCTCTTCTTTTTGCTGTGCACAGAGGCGTGGGATTCGGGAACCACCGTATTGCCTTTTGTTTCAGGCAATTCCTCTGCTGATTTCATACCTTCCTTTGGCTTATTCTTTCCAAGGGGTTTCTCGCTACTACTACTAGTGTCAACCTTCTTGGGTGCACCTCGCTTCTTTTTCTTGGCAGGTTTCGGAGACGGAGGTGGGACTTTTCCTTCAGCAATGTCTTTCTCATGCTGTGCGAATGCAGCGGCAGCTTCTTCGCCCTCTTGCTGAGCTTTTTTCGTTGCTTCTTCTCCGTACAAAATCAAATGAGCCCACGAATAGACAGCTGCGGCATCCCATTCAGAATCAAAGGTCCCAAGGTAGTGATTTTGACCATTGAATGATATTTGACTCTGCCATCTGTCGTGACCTTTTCTTTGCTGGCGACATACACCTCGGTATGCATACACATACCGCTTGGAATTGCCACCCGTTCGAGATGTGAAGTTGGGGTCCCTTAGGAGTGGCTTCACGTGTGGTGGGAGCTTCTTGACGTCGATCACAGAAAGGTCAGGGGCGATAAAGTTAATTCCACCGCTGCCTGACGACTCTTCGGTACTTTTCGGAGTCGGGGGTCCACCATCAGTACCTTCTTTGTGGACTATTCTCGAACCATCAGATTTATAATTCATTTCGAGCTCCGGTGCTTCTTTTCCTTTATCGGCCATGACTTCATCAAACTTCTTCGCAGCCGCATTAGCAGTGTCAAATAGGACAGAAGGAGTTTCCTTTTCTGCATCATTATCAACTATTGGCGTAACGCCAACTTTCACAAAATACTTTCCATTTGCCAGAACCCACACACCCTTATATCCCGGAACTCTGGTTGATCCATCCCCGTCTCCGCCCTCATCTTTGGCAGATTGTGCTGCTTCAAGAATCTTCTCAATCTTCCTCTTGGGACCCCTTTTTGGCTTGCTTATTTCTTGTCCAACAATAACTGGAGCAGCAGCACCCCCGCCCAGAGAAGAGCTCTGAATACTAACTCTTCTTGGCGCTTTACAACTTCTTTCATGATGCGTCCTGGCTTGACTCGTTCCACAGTCCCCACCACAACTTCGGCATAACCATGTCCCAGGAGGAGCATGTGATGACAATACATGCTGTGTCAGCCCTTGCTCGCTACTGAAACAGCGGCCACAGTCGATACGCCAATAGCCCTACGACACACCCCCCAGCACCAGAGGTCGTCAAACTCGATGCCGTGACGACTTCTTCGCAAATAAACCCCATCGCATTGCCCTTCTTGACTGCCGTGAGGATTGGATCCAATACCATAGTCTCAACCTCCTTGCGTATGGGGGATGTAGGCTGAAACCACGACACCGCGAACTTGCGAGAGTGAACAATCTTTTGTGACTTGATCAAAAATTCGAGTCTGTCGTCCTCTTGGCCGGGACAGGTTTTCAAATTGCGCAGAGGCAATTCTGCATCCAGACCTTTCATGGATAGCATGACCAAATCATTCGGGCTACGACGATGAGCGGTAGTGGTGGCACCCGAATAAACGACAATGGAACGAGCAATATTGGTACGGATATAGGTCATGCTTTTCTTGCAACTAAAAATTCTGCTCCGTTCCCAATCATCCTTGATGGTTTCCGCAAATTGAGGAGCGAGGAATGACAATAGTCCCATGACCGGTGCCTTGTAAACCTGACCTCGATACGTGGCATGCATGCTTGATGCGAGCAGGATGCGATGCCTGTCCGTTAAGCCTATGGGGGGTTTTCCATGACTCCTTACCCCGATCCCGTTAATGGTGACGGTATTATTACTACTTTTCGAAGGACTTTTTGGCTTGTTGACGACCTTCTTCTTGTCGTCTGCTGCTGATGCTTCCATACCGGAACAAACATCCTTGCTAAAATCCCAACATGTAGTAACATGTCCTCCATCACGTGCCACGCCAGCCCCCCCGGCTCCAAAGTCGAAGTTACTCCACAACCCCGAGTTCCACACCTTGCCCAACTTGCCATGGGGGTCCGATTGGGCGCATCCCAACCAGCTCATCCCATCGTCCAACACTACTACCTGAAAGGGTATTTGACAAAAGTGAGCGTAGTCTTCCATAAGCTCCGTGTACGTTGTTACAATCACGTGAAATGGCGAGTCCGGTAGACCTCCCAGGAAGGAAAAGTGAGATTCGGGGGAGGGCGATAAACTTCCAAAGTGTTTGCGTAGTTGACGCCGATGGTCTTTTGGCCCATGGTATGGTAAAACGCGCAGCGGCGAGATATCATCATCATCGGGAAGATCGTTGTTGCTTCTGCGATCGCCCTTATTCTTGACAACGCTGCGCACACCACCATCTGTGAGCTGTGCAAAGACTGATGCAAACTTATCAAAGTCTTCTCCGCTCGAGGTCACCACAAGATGGGGTCCATAATTCGGGTATGGCGGGCCTTCTCTACCACGTCCGGTCGTTGACTGCCTGTTCGTCAGCGAGGCTGCCATATTCTGCAACAATGTCGCTACACGCAACGAGCGATCTGTCCACTGCATGTCATGTACGACAGCATGTCCCGCACCCTTATTCATAACATCCAATAAACGGGGTAGACACGATTGAGTCCACTCGACATCATCCAATTTAGCAACGGGTGATGGTTTGTTCTTCTGGCCGATGTTGCTGAAGCTACTAGCAGGAACAAGCATGTCTACATCATCATCGTCGTCAGCAGCAGAACCAGAGGGAGAAATCATCTTGACAAATGGATTGGGAGTCACCAACGGAAGACTATGGACAGACGAAACAATGAAAGGATTGCTCACTGAATTATTCGATGTTCGCATCCCCCCTCCGCCCAATCCGCCCATGCCAATGAAAGACCCCCCGCGGCCAAAGCTACCAAAACCGTACCCGCCGCCATGATCAATTTTCGAAAGCGCCCCATCCATCCTAAACTCCCTACGCTGATCCCCCCTTCGTGCGGCCCCCAACGATTGATCCAACACCCTATTGCCCAATCGTTTGGCACTTTGGTTTCTTCCTTCTTGGTCTTTTTCACGGGTGACTTTTTACTAGGTGCATCAACAGTAGCCTTACTACTCTTCCTCTCCTTCTTGGGTGCAGTGCCCTCAATGGCAATCTTTGCAATCTCGCGTTCCGTCGCTTCCAACACCATGCCATCATCCTTACCACCACCCCCATCATCATTATTGACATTGCTAGCATCATCATTGTCAGGATGCAATGCCTGAAACACACCCGCGGCAGCAGCACTAATAATGGCACGTGAGGCGGCAGCATTATTCTCAATCCCTATGCTGGAAGATGGCTCGTCCACGACAAAGGAGGAGAGCGAGGATGTTCCAAGAATGACTTTTTTGGGTCTGCCGGCCCCGGAAGAAGAGGTGGGGCTCAAGAGTGATTTGTCCTTGGATGAGGAACCTGCCTTGGATGAGGAAGATGGCTGTTGTTTGGCGGGGACAAGTAGTGTTCCGGTCGTTGTGGATGTATCGCCCTTGGACTTCTTCGCAGATGAGTTCTTGCCACTGCTGGAACTGCTTCGCACGACATTGGGTTTTATTGCCCTATTTTTATCCTTCTCTTTTTTGCTAGGAGCGCTTCCCTTTTCCAATTTCATTCGCTTCGCTGATGATGAAGAATCATCCTTCTTCTTCCCAGATGCGCTAGAAACACTTTCCTCTGCAGGTCGGTTTTTGGCACTCTTGTCTTTTTCATTTTCTTTCTTGGCTAGCTTCTTCTTCTTTTTCTTCTTGTCACTAGAACTACTACTCTTACCCTCGACCTGTTGTTTGTCTCCAGGACTCTTACTTCCAACCTTGCCCTTATCAGACTTGACATCATCAACTGAACCGATGCTGATCTTTCCATCCGAGGGAACGGTATTAGCTGCAATGATTTTTGGAGAGTTAAACCACGGTATACTATTATTCTTTTTCAAAAATGGCGGTACCGACTTTGTGGAATTGCTACTTGCTTGTACTAACGATTGGATGCGTGACATTCGTATCGATTCTGCTGCCATTACGAGGGGTGGATCGTAGTAGCAGTGCTCGTAGATGATTCTATTATTGTTTCCCAAAGTTGTTGTTGTTGTTGCTGCTGCTGCGTTTATTGTTTTGGCAGGTATGATAGCCAACGACGATGTCGGTGCAACTACAGCCAGGGCTTTGGCACGCTGACGCTGATCCCCCCTAACAATGGCAAAAGCCGCAGCGTCAAATGCTCGTTTCGCAATCTCAACATCAAGCTTTGGCTGACGACCATCGGCATCTTGAGTCGTGGTGAGAAGAAGGGGTGCCAATATCGAAGAGATGAAAATACTTCCCTCCATCCTACTACTGCTGCTACTACTATTATTTATCGATAATGGCTGCTGCTGCTTATTATAATCTTCCGCGGCCAATAATTTCATTTCCACACTGGTCAATCCTGAATCGGATTTAATTACCGTGGCGTCCTCTCCCAGTAGGGAGGTTAGTGCATCGCGTGTTCGCCATGATGCTTCGCCGTCGTTGTAGCAGCCATGGTTAAAATCGTCATCATCATCATCGTCGGTGGCATCAGCAGCATCATCATCAGTAGCTTTGTTATTGGCGGATGTGGGATGATTGCTATTGGGATTGGGTGGCCAATCGACCTCGTCGAAGAGTAGGCCGAGACGCGATAGGAAGTAATGATGGGAGATCATCATTTCGTCGGGGTGACTACTACTACCGCCGCCAGAGCCGCCATCACTGCCATCGCGGTCGGTGTCTTCTTGGGTGTTGTTGTCCGCCATGGATCTGATGGGATGCTATGTTTTGAGTTGCTTCAAAGATCTTGCTTTGCGTTTGCGTGATGGGCATTCAATTTTCATTTTTTGTGTAAAAGTAAAAGGCGCAGAAGATCGTATCGTATTTACCATACCCTCGGTACGTACCCCCAATTCCCCACAATTGAAGTGAATAGAATTCTTATCTTTGCCTTATCCCAATAAAGTAAAAAATAATGATGCCATCCACTAAGAACGAACCAAGAAGACTCTACTGTTACGAGTACAGAACTGATTACCAGCGAGATGGCTGTCAATTGTCGAGTAGTAATGATGACTCAAAACACGGAAGAAAGAGAAATCACTATCGAGGGATCAAAAGCCGCTTTGGGTGGATACACAGACGTTGTCCACTGAGAGGTAATTTTATTCTAAAACATCAATCTTTTACAATCAAGTTTCTCTCCATATCGTAGTTAGTCTCCACCCTCTGGTTACCTTTTGCCCGCTCACTCTCCGCCGCCGCCTTCCTGTGCTCTCCAAAAACTCCGTCACTGCCGAGCTTGCTTGTCTACTCCTGGGGGGGAAAGTCGGCTGGGTTGCAAATTGCCTCAATAACACGATCACCAGCAATATGAAGAACACGGTGATCGCCTAGATGAACAGCATCCTTATGTGCAGTCGTCATGCCTGGCTCTCCATTGAACGGAAGTTCAATAGAAAAGAAGTCCACAACACTCTTGACAAAGTCGAATTTATTCGCAACCTCCAAAAGGGCAAGATTTTTTCGGTACTCGTTCAAGAGAGTCCGGTATGGGCGATCCCCTTCGTACTTGTTTGGTATCATCCATGGCGCTGGCATCATGTTCAGCATGAGGTGCACTTCAGGCATCGGTGCATTATAATACACATCGAGCGTAGCTTGCCATTGATCGAGTAGTCTCTCGGTAATGCTACCATATGCAGCTGCATTCATTACTGATGCGTGGTATCCAGGACTGAAAAATACAATATCTGGTATTTTGCTAATTGGAAAGTTTGGATCATCATCACGTGGCCCCTCTCCTCTTTGTTCCATAAAATCCCCCCACGTATAAGGAATCTGCCACATCGTCCCATCCATTCTACCCCCTGAAACAAAGACAAATCTATAAGACAACCACACTTCCTGAGGAGGAGATGTCTTTTCCTCTGAATCGTCGTCAATTATCACTTGTGCAAGAAAGAAAAAAGGATCTTTCCACGTCTGATTTTTTAACTTGAATCCACGCTCATGCAGACCCTGTGTGTAGATCTGCCGAGTAACGCTATCGCCGATGAAACTAATCCAGATAGGATCCTTCTTACGAGCAACATAGGGACAGTTGTTTTTTGTCAGTGGTGATTCTAATCCAGATTTTTCGTCGTAGCGTGCTGACACATCAACCCATCGCCCAGTACAATGATCATGCCAAGTTGATGTTTGCTTGTCAAAGTATCCTGGTCGGAAATACTTTGCGTGGCAAATTTGGGGTTCGTGTTCGCCACCTTGCTTAACAAACCCCTCCTGTGTGTACGTCCCACTGACAGATGACTCGTCGTTATTGATAAAGTTTCTCTCATCGCCGTCCTCGTCTGCAGATTGAATTCGGGCGTACTCTATACACTCTATGGCAATCTTCGTTTCGTGGTCCCTGGGAAGCGATAGATCGAAACTGCCATTTTCCTCAATGACCGAAGCGCTATTTATATCCCCATCGTTTATTTTTGCGATGCATAGCGTGTCTTGCTCGTGGGACATTTCCTTGACGCGTTTAGTCTGAGAGTGGAAGATATCATCATTGCCATTGTTGAAGGTCACAGGATCATTCCACGAGGGTATCACCGGGAATTGTGCATCAGTTGTGGGCTTGATGTGGGTGCGGGGACGGAGTGTAACTGATTTGGGATCAGCAGGAAGGTTGCCAAAGGATTTCCTGTGCCTGAGTAGGCGTGATCGATCGGTACCCGTCACCAACAGCTCCTCAATCAGTTTCAATCCTTGCGCTTCCGCTTCCGGTATCGTCGAAGGATAATCGACGGCGGTGCCGATGGCGTCATCGACGTTTGGAGGCGTACCGCCATTATCAACGTTGGGAATTTGGCCAGAGGAGGAAAAGGCGGCAAACGTGTCATCAGTGTCGGGACGAGGATAATCGTCGTTAGGAGGAGGCTTGCTTTCGCCATATGATGACGACGGGGACGTGGGGATGGCGCCAATGTTGGTATCGTCGAGGGCGGCGTCATGGGAGATAATGATTGTGCCAAAGATGGCAATGGAGAGTGCGAGAGCTTTAGTAGCTCGCCGGATGGAAAAGACCATCATTGTAAATCAATCAAAAGTGAAGTGCGCTGCGTTAAATCTGTTCCACAAACTGTCGTCTCGGCAGGTGTAGTTCTATTGACTGATTGGTGATTGGTGAGAGAGAGAGAGAGAGCTATTGGCGCTATTTTGTGAGCTCTGCTATTGCTATGTATTTCTGAGTATTTCTGCGAGCAACAGGGGTTGTTTTGGGACTGGCTCTCTGATACTGATAGTTTGACTGGCTCTCTGATAGTTTGACTGGCTCTTTCACACTATGTATTGTAAGGCACGATACAATACCTAGATTTGCAGTCGGCGGTGGCGCAAACATCGGCGCCATATTGAGATGCTGACTCAAAAATGCCTCCTCGCTTCAGCCCGCAGGTTCATGCGCATCGGCGGTGGCAAACATTTGCAAAGGCATTTTAGTGTTTGCGACATCTTAGGGTCACATGTCTGTTGATGACCCCTCATGACCCAGTTAACTTTGAATTGAACGCGCGAAAGTGTTTGAAGCCTGTGTCTGGCTAGTTTAGTAGGAGCTAGTAGGCGCACAGATAGATAGTAGAAGGAGACCCCCAGGAAGAACACACTTTTAGGGTACCTCTACATAGCGATACCCCTATGTAAGACTAAATTAGATCTAAATCAATCTAGCTTTCTTGTTCAATCGCCGATATATCCCAGGAACATATTACCCCCATATATTAATATTTTAATATTGTAACCTAACTTGACCCCCTTTTCTAAGCAAGGGTAACGCTAAGGGTAATGACGAGGGTAATGCATTACCCTCGTACGAGGGTAACGACGAGGGTAACGCCGAGGGTAACGACGAGGGTAACGCCGAGGGTAACAACGAGGGTAACGCCGAGGGTAACAACGAGGGTAACGAGAAGGGTAACAACGAGGGTAACACAGAAACAAGATCCAACACCAACACCATGACCATGGCGGCCGCCGGCCCCGTAGGACACCTACCAAGGCGGCGCGGCCCATCCGACTTTGCAGGCGTTTAGTTATAATAGTAATCGATAATACTGTAGCTTTATTAGGTCTAATAGTTTAGTTATCTACTCCTATTACATGCATTGATGTAGCCGCGATTGCCGATTGCGGCGACGTTGCGTGATTTTATTCTACGTCGCCCGTCACCCGATGCAATGGTCGCAGCGCCGCCAATCCCCCCTCCGCCAGCGGGCGAACGTCGGCGGATGCCATGCGCTTGCATAGGGGCGAGCAGTGGGCAGGGCGGCGGCATCGGATCAGGCGATGGCTGCGACAGGCTAGGCGAGGACGATATCTTGCAGCGGCAATTTTCAGGGCTGTCTAAAATTCAGACTTGAACCCCAGCAGTAGGTACGTAGTTGTTACATTTGGTACTCTTCTCTCGTTACCCTCCTTGTTACCCTTCTCGTTACCCTCGTCGTTACCCTCGTTGTTACCCTCGGCGTTACCCTCGTTGTTACCCTCGGCGTTAC
>JALLAU010000026.1:0-27091 GCA_036939495.1 Thalassiosira hispida | reverse complement strand
CTTGTAGGAGATTGGTGCTATGGCCTCTCTGTGATGCCGTACACAGGCGGAAACTTTAAGCGGTGGACCTAGCAGGAAACTCATTTCGTAATTACTAATTCTTCTCATTTTAAGAACACTTGCACAAGTGATCAGAACCACTTATTTTGGGGTAGTGGCCCACACCAGATATGCATCTGATATGTCACTCAAATTCTGCCGCAGCCTCTCTTTACATGTCCTCTCCACAATTTTACTCCCAATGGTATTAAATCCAGGCGCTAAAGGCAAGAACCGGGGCAGATTGATTGTAAGTGTCAGTTCCAAGTTACCCTCCAAGGCATAGCTTTGATCAGTACCACCGTTCAGTTCTTTCCAAGCGACGGCATTCCTTCCTTCGAATTCAGACCGCTTCATTGCCTTTCCAAGTGTACTCCCTATCCGACCGCCATCTTGAATATCCGTGGTGGCATCGATGATAGAAATTACGACATTTTGACTAGACGGATCCTTCTCAATACGGTTAATGAAAATGGGCACAAGTGTCATTCCGAACCATCCAACAGAACCCTGTCGGTAATGGGGCAACCGTCACCGTATAGTTAGAGTGATGAATGTCTTTTTACATCATATAAACTAACATCAATTCATATTTTACCTGTCTGCATTCCCACAATTCTCCACCTTCCCCTCCGTCACCGTCCATCCTCCTGTATTCAGATGTTCCTAGTAACACGGGGTCAGATGCCGACGACAAGAGGAACTTGGAGAGTGACACGTCTTCATCTTGGTCATTAGTTGTGATTATTGATGGAGTGTTGAACGCAGCTTTTGCGTTACCAACGAAACGTATTGTTCCGTACAAGGACGTCGTTGATGATTGCGAATCTACACCTCTACTTCTGCAGATGGCGCTGCCAGTATTGGGCGGAGAAAAAGATATCACCTGGATAGGCGCCAATAAAACAGTGAACAGTGCCGCTAATGGTTTCATCATCTTGATACTGATACTGATACCTACTTCTGCTCCTGTTTTCCGGGGATGGATAGGTACCTACATAATAGTACCTATCGTACCTAGAGACTAGAGACCTAGACATAGGTACATGTAGGTACATATAAGTAAGGATACAGGGGACCTAGTGATGTGGCGCCAGGTGTGGCGCCATTTTCTTCCCGCTATTTTAACAGATGGTTTGACACCCAAAAAGACACCACCACCAAGAAAAAAAATGCACGTGCAACCAACATGCAAATGCAACAGTGCGAACATGACACATGACCATTGCACTGCGCTTCCTATCCATTGATTACCAAACAAATCTTTGGCCAGCTTGTTCGTATCGTAGTTGTTCGCCCTTCCCGAAGCGAAAGATTCTTTCATCGAGTCAGACCTGTTTCACTTTGTATGGTACATAGTCCCATTTTCATTTACCTGTACCTCGCACTTTCGTTAGAGTTTCATCATCGTTTGCATAGAGAACTCCAATTCTGAACAATGAAGCGTCCAAATGTAAACACCTTCTATGCTACAGCTGTGCTGCAATGCAGCTTCCAATCCGCCAAAGCCTTCGGTGTGGGCGATATCCACTCTCACACTGCACCCTTCTTGGCTCAACCATCCTTGCTCCAAGATTCTGTATCGAATCTAGTATCATCCACGGCTGCGATCAATCCTGCACAGGCTGCATCGGGTATCTTCGAAAAGTACATGTCCACATTGGCCTCGTACCCGCTGCCGACGAAAATGATAACTGGTGCAGCCCTCGCCACGGTAGGCGATGCGATTGCACAAGCACGGGAAGATGCTGATTACGACGCGCCTCGAGGTGCATCCTTTGCAGCGTTTGACAGTACATACCGAGCTGCGCAGCATTTCCTGTTTCCATTCATTGTGGCATACTGCCACGGTCAATATTTGTTGGGCCCTATATCCGCCGTTGGAGCATCTCAAATATTCGACATTGCGTCACTTACTGCAATGGAGCGTTCGTTGGCAAGTCAGCTCATTATTGTACCATTCATGTACTATCCAGTTTTTTTCACATTCACCGGCTTTATGCAAGGGCTTAACTTTGACGAGGGATTACAGAGAGCGAAAGAGAATTTCATTCCACTCATGAAAAGAAATTTGTTGTTCTGGATTCCGGTGCAGTATGTTCAATTTGCTTTTCTTCCGACAGACCTTCAAATTCCATTCCTATCCTGTGCAGGACTTGCGTGGACATTCATACTATCCGTCATGGCTGGATCTGCGACGAAATATTCAAATGATAATCCTGAGCATGAAACATACTGTGTCATTGGCACGGAGGAAGGTTGTGTCATTCCAGAGGAGGAATTGTTCCCTGATGCTTTTCATGAATTTAATGATACTGCTGTGTATTCGGATTTGAATGTATCGGAATTGCAGGAGAAATCTGCGACAAAAGAAGAAAAGAGAGAGGTTGTGATGAAGTAATATCAATAACCTAATAATACCTTATGTTTGTTTGGAATGCTAATGAATCTGAATGTTTACCTAGCCAGCATACATGCTCGAGTGGCATATTATAGTACCGTTGGTAGCTCTGAGTTCATGAAATTTATGGTTTTCTACTTATATTTCAACCAGCTGTTCACTCAAAAATAAAACAAAGGTCTTACTCCTCGTAGCTCGTAGTTGCTTCGATACATCACCACCCCAATTTCGTTGCATTAAACCATTCTAAACATACGTTATGTATGCAATAATAAAGCAATGACTTAATCTATGGGGCATTCAGGGTCTATTGGCAAATCTTTTGCAAACAGTATTAATTCCCCTTCTTCCAATGAGTTGGCATTAATTTCTTCAACCGACAACTGAATCGTCTCTGGATCCATTTCATTGTAACCCAAGTTCTCATAAAGAGCAACTGCAGCATAGTTGCTTTTTCTAACTCGTAGATAGAGTCTCTTTTCAATGCATGAATCATGCATGTCCGATACAAATTCTTCACACGCTTGTACAAGTGCTGAAGCAATTCCCTTACGTTTCCATTTCTTATCCACTGCAAGGTTGTACATGTAAGAACGAAGAATATTATTTGATATGCCATATTCAGATGCTGAATCAGTTGTTGCCCCACCACCTTTACTAGTGCCCAAAGGTCGAGCATCGACTTCCGCAAAGCCAACGACTTTTCCATCTTTTGCATTGCAAGCTACAATCATTTGTTGTAAAGGCCGCCTAGAATATTCTTTGGTCAAGGAATTGTTTTGATTTGGAAACGTAGATTCTAGTGATAACGACGTTTTGAGAAGCTCTATTTGGAAAGTAATGAAATTGGTCTTGTGTGAGTAGAATTCTTCTGTCAGGATACGCGCTGCTCGTCCTAGGTCTGTTGATATTGTATTCATTCATAAGTTCATAAGCAAAGGACAAAGGCAAATCAAGCACATCTTCGTTTTATTTTTGAATAAAGCTCTTTCATTGAACTTTCACTTACGAACAAACTGAGCATCTGATACAAAGAATTCTCTCTCTATCTCTGTCTCCACCAACCCATTATTGGCACTGCTGCTCGCACTGACCCTTGTTCTGATGTCACAGATTGTTGGGCTACCCACCTGATGACAAATGCCCCATGGGCATACGGAATTTACGAAGCATGATGGTTTGTTTGGATGTAGCTTTTGCCAAGCAAATGCAGTGCCGGCATTTACGACGATAACGAAACATGCAAGAACTGTACAATATTTCATTGTAATTGTGCAACTATTACTGCATCGCCGTCTGGCGTCTGGCGGAGACAATGGCAAGGCAGCGCAATAAACCTCCCAATCAATCTGAGTCAATCAATATTGTACAACGATGGCGAAGAATCACACGGACGGACGATGACGATGACCGACTGTGCTTCATGTGTACGCGATAGCGCTAGCAGTGGTGCATGTGGTCTGCCCAAGAAACCTCCCAATCAATCAATCTCAATCAATACACCGCATCGCAATGGTCCCTGAGTCAGAATTTCTAGAATCACCAATGACTTCTTGCCTCTACTAAAATTCAACGCTTTTTCCCGCCAAAATGAGGAGCTATCCCGCAAATAGATCCAAGTTTTCCCAGGCTACAATACACAATACAGTAATACAGGCTAGGCAGGACGGTGCAAGTGCAACCAACAATAATAACCCCAAGAAACAAATCTTTCCAGGAGGGACTGGCGCAACTGCGGTGAAAGAGAACAGGACAGAAGGCGAAGCTCGTGATTCTCCCGGCGCAGCGCTCCAATTTTAGATTCTTGGCTGCAGCAGAGATTGAACATTGAAGGGCATTTGCGTCAAAAGCTGACCAACAACAGCAACCATGTCAAGACGTCACGTTCTGGAAGACTCGGACTCCGACGAGGACGGCGGTCCCGCTACTGCCAACGACAAAGGCAGTAGTTGCTTCACCGCCGAGGAAACGGAAGCCATCGAAAAATGCAACATTCAAATCAATAATGAAGGCGAATACTCGGAAGAAATCATGTCGCAATCCATTTCCAAATTGGGAGAACCACCACTCGAGGTGGTAAATCATGAAGCAACCCAATCCCATCAGAAATATTGCGTCAAGAAGGGCGAGGAAAGAACATTTTTTGAGCGGGACATTTACAAAGTACATGATCCAGAGGGGGGTGTTTTGGATGTGAGTTCATCCGAGGAAGACATCCTTATTGAGATTGAAGCTATTAGACGATCAGAAAAGGCCATCAAGAATCGCATGTTCAAGCAAAAAAAGACGGGGGGTATGGTCGTCTTTGGTCCGTGGTGGAACTATGCATTCCGACGCATTTTGGACCTCTCCTCCAATAAAAGCATTGAGGATAAAACTACTCTGGGAGATTTCACTGCAGTCAAGATTATCAGATCTTTATTCTCCCTCATCACGATGGATCTGAATGAAATTGTCAAGCAAGGGAAATTATCATTATTGAGTACCAAAATGGGCGTAGATTTGGTGGAGAATGTGAAAATTGCACGCAAGGTGCTTAATCTTTGCGGGGGATCAAAACATTTTTTGGATGGGGAATTGTCTGTGGTAGAGGCCCATGTGGAGAGTCTAAAAAAAATAGCACCCAAGGCAGCTCCTTCTTCTGTTGCTAGCACTGCTAACAAAACTTCTGCCAAAACCAGTGCAACTGCCACGAGTGCTAGTGCTTCTGCAGCTGGGACTCCTTCGAAGCAAGTACAAGTTGACGCGGACAAAATAAAGAAGAAGAATGCGCAGAAAGCGCGAATCGCTGAGTTGAAAGCCAATATGAGGCGAACTGCCGCCCCTTCTGCAGCTGTTGAAAGTGGGGTGAATGATATCTCATCTCCGAAGAAAGCAGTGGCGACTTCAACTCCTGCGGGTTTCAGAGAACCATTTGCACAAGGATCAAGAAATGATGCTGGAGTTGTTGGGATCGGGAGGAAGCCCCCTCCCGACGATGGTCATGGTAGGAAACCTCCTCCTGAACGTGGCGCTGTCCATGATGATGGCCAGGGAAGGAAACCACCTTTCCAGCCTCCAACACGACCTCTGGCACAGCCCCCTGCTCAGCCAACTTCTTCTCATGGAGGGCAATCGAATGTTGTATCCAATGGATCAGATGATGGTTGGGGTAGAAAACGTGACGGGGATGATGCCACCAAGCCGTTCCAGACGAAGGGTTCTTGGAAATTTGCAAGGCGAATCTTGAGCACTAACATCCCGGTCGTCGATGAACCCCCGCCACGGGGGGCGCCAATGCAACACGATCAAAATAATGATTGTCCTGCTCCTCACGATGCGGGCCCACGTGGTGCCCCGGAGCGCCCACCCCCCGTTCGCGATGGTTATAGCCGTGACCAAGGCCGTGGTCGAGAGCATGATAACAGCAGGGATGGCCGCCGCTATGATTCTCGCTCTGATAATTATCCTTCACGGGGAGGCGACAGTAGAACTTCTGGTCGCCTTGGCGATCCTCGTTCATCGGATCGTGACAGGGATGGCGGCGGAAGAGGCCATTCTTCCCGCGGCGACTCTCGAGACGGAGAGTATCGCCGTGAGGACGGCTACCCCCGCAGCGACTCTAGAGGTGGAGATTCTCGCGGCTATTCACGCAGTAGCAACTCTAGTAGAGGTGACTACGACCGCGGTGATAGTCGGGATGTCAGCTCCCGTGGATATGGCGGCATCAGCAGTGAATATGCGCAAGGATCGAAGCACGGTCGGAGTCAGGACCGTGATGACAGAGAAGATCGACCCCAAAAGCGCTTCAGGCCGCCAGAGCCGAGTGCCCCTGCTGCTCTTGCTCCAGCCTCTGCAGGTGCTGGCAGAGGACGAGGAGCTCACGTGAACAAACCAGCATGGATGACGCAACAAGAACAAGGCTCAGAGCACAGTGGTCCTACTGGAATGCCAAGAAATGACAGCATTGGCGGAGCTCCGTCAGGCCCTGGGATGGGTGCCAATTATTCCACTGCTGCAGCTGCTTCTTTTGTCGCTCCTCCTGCAGCTGCTCCTCAAGGTGCTGGAAGGGGTCGTGGTGCGCATGTCAATAAGCCAGCATGGATGACGCAGCAAGGTCAAAATTCAGCACAGCAAGGGCCTACTGGAATGTCTAGCAACAATAGTGGCTCATCCAACCCACGTGCTGGTATTGCAGGAACGAACGCCAACCCTGCTCCTTCAGTAAATGCTTACACAGCTGCTCCTTCTTACACAGCTGCTCCTTCAGGTGCTGGAAGAGGACGTGGTGCACATGTCAACAAGCCAGCATGGATGACACAGCAGCAACAAAACTCAGCAAATAATGTGCCCACAGGAATGCCTAGTTCTTCCTTGGCTGCTCCTCCGGTTGGTGGTGGCGCTGGTAGAGGACGTGGCGCGCACGTCAATAAGCCAGCATGGATGACACAGCAAGAGGGAATAATGCCGCAACATCAGGCTCCTCCACCACCAAGCTTTGGTCAAAATAACGCCCCCGCATTCAATCCATCGCGTGCTGTGGGCGGATTACCAAGCAATGGTCGCGGAAGGGGACGTGGGCGGGGACGTGGTGCGGATATCAATAAGCCAGCATGGATGACAAACCCCCAAAAGCCATGAAGGAACCGGATGTCAACGGGAGCAATGGTACCTCCAGCTTCGTGAATCTATTGGCATCACTTCCGCTAATCAGTATCTAATCAGTATCGTGAAGGATATTTATGATGGCGGTGAGACGAACCATGGTGATAAATTTGCAACGTGCCATCGTTAAACTTACATTTAAGAGTTGAGGGATAAGAATAATACTGTGAAATAAATTTCCCACGAGGAAAGACTACAATAAACGCTGCATCTTATACCACATAGAGGCACTATAACACAACGCATAAACTTGCAATGGTGGATTGGAGAAAAGTTTTACTTTCTAACTAACATTAAGATAACAGATCAGATGTCTACTTAGTCACTGCGCCTCTTCTTCGAAGCCCCACGCATCGCTCGATGACCATCCACCGTTCTCTTTTTACGATCCCTTTTCCCAAGTTGTCTCTTGATCTTTCGCTCAGCGGCAGCTGCTGGATCATGGATTGCTTCGGAGGCAATTTCCTGCTTACGTTTATCTCGCTTTTCACGTACGTTGCGATTGACCGCGGAGTATGCCTGAATAAACGGTTCCGTCCCACATTTATCTTCCAGAATCTGCAGTACATCCTTGGGTAATGTAACTCGGGGGTCATTTTCTGCTTGCTCATCAGGGCGTACGTTATTTGTAGCCTCTCTGATGGCACGGTCAATTGGGTCAATCATCAGTTTTAGATAAGGAATCAAATGCTCTGGATTGCACATGGTGGATAGAGCAGCAAAGCATTTAAAAACGGACTCCCGGCGGTGAGTATCTTTTGGCTTTGCTATGTTGGATAGGCGAGCCATTACCCAAAGGCATGGATCTTTTGATTTTTCTGACAAACCCTCTTCTTTTCCACCTTCATTCTCGTAACAGAGGGATGGGTGCTGCTTCATAGCACGGAAGACCCAAGTAATTGTCTTGATGGCAAGTGTGGACGTTGTATCAACAAAGTGCACATCTTCAATGTCCAATTGACGACATGAATTACTTGCTATCTTGTAAAGGCATCCTGGAATCTTCACAACGAATGACTCCGATCCATCTTGCAACAGCCTTTTGGGGTCAAGAGTGACCACATAGGAGCTTATCATGCGAGATGACACTTGCATGATCCAAGGGTGAGGATAGGCCAACAAACTGACAAGAGATCTCCATATGTCATAGTTGGCCGACAAAAGTGAGGGCATTTGCTTGTTCAGTTTTTCAGCACATAATAGGTTGTGGTACAGTAACTCCCATCCATCTTCATTTTCAAGATCTTGCTCCACCAGGACATTTTGAACGATGGAAATGATGTCATAGGCATTACTTCCACGCTTGACATAGTCAGGCCTAGCGTCAACAAATATGCCAAACAGTTGGGCAGATGCCCTTTGCATTGGAAGTGAACCAACCCCAGAGGATTGAGACCATCGTTTTGCATAGCCAAACAAGGCTTGGACAGAGTCAGTTGGTAGGCGTTGAAGAAGGAGAGAAATGCAATCTGCTACAGCTTCCTTGCATTTCTTTGAATCGTCATTGACCAACTGTAAGACCAGAGGGAGGAAGAAAAATTGAGAATGCCCTTCAAGGACTGGTAGAGGAAACTTTTGAACTACAGATGAGAGGAGGTCGATTGCTGATAATCTGCCTTCTTCGTATTCATACTTCATGTTTAGTACAATTTGATGAAGGTGGCTGTCCATTCTCTCTTTGCCCATTGGATAATCAATGAGGTACTGAAGAAATATTTGAGAGCTTAGCTGCTCACGTATGTTGATGAAAGTAAAACAGTGAGAAACAGAAAGATGAAAAAAAACAGCACTGACGTAATATCTCTTCTCACCAATCGAATTGCAGACTTCTGACTTTGAACCGAAAGTTTCAAGATGATATCCATCAGATCGTAAAACTCAGATGAAACATATCTCTTCGATGAAATGGCCTTCACTAAACCAAAGGTAGAATTATGGTGATCGTATTCCCTTACAGCAGAATGCAACAAGGAAAGGAGAGCTTGCATCTGATCTGTAGAAAGTGGCAGTGTTTCACTGATATCAGAGCTCATAGGTGTTTTAGTATCATTCGGGGATGCCGTAGTGGGTGAAGAAAATTTCTGGTGGGAAATCAAAAGAGTCAGCGTCTTGAAGCAACCTTGCACTAGGTCGCTCTGGGTGTTTGATGCAGCACTTGAAGTTGTCAGATGATCAAGAATGCTTGGCCCCAATTCCTTTGCTGCCCTAGGAACAGAAGGTAAATCCATCCGAAGGAAGACTCCAAGGCTTCTTAGTGATAAAAGAACAGCTTGATTATCACTTGAGAAGCGAACACAGTGTGTGAGTAGGGGGAGGTAGGGGTCTGCCATGGCGCATAGCTTATCATCTGACACATCTAACTTGGATCGCTTCAAGGACGAATTAAGCAAAGTCAGTCCAAAGCTAACAGCACATGCATTTGCAGGGTTGTTTAGGGTCTTGGCTCTCGATTTCAGCGGGGAGTGACGCGAACTTCCAGTGAGCTTTGGAGCAGCATCTCCATCAGTCACTTTATGGAGAGCTTTCTTTTGCTTCGTTTTCAATTTCATGGCTGATTTTTGGTTAGCTGCAGCTCCAAGATTCGATGGGTTCCATGTCGCAACAGCGACTGCATTAGTAGCTTCAGTTTTCGTTTTCCTTACTGAATCACCATTCGCTCGAATTGACCCATTTGATTTGCTCACTTGAATTGGAGCCTCGGCCTCATCATCACTGTTTTCCAAGTCTGCGTCTTCATAGCCTGTAGACTTCACCCCGTCATGAACAAATGGTGCTACCGCCGCAAACACAAATGGAAGGACCTCATCGTACTTTGCACTTGGATTACTCGAAAAACCAACTGCGACCCTATTCAGACACTCCTTGACCTTTCTCATTGTCGAGGACAAAACATCAGGATCTCTGAGGCGCTCAAGAAATGGAGTCACAAGTGCATGCACTGCAGATGCACTTTCCTCCACTCTAGCTGTAGGTTTGAAGAGGATGGTTCTAGAAATGATTTCAATGGAATCCTGACTTTTTGATCCCATTGCCTCTTTGATTAAACGCTTCTCAACATGTTGAGCTTCCTTGATCTCACTTGCTTTACCAAAAATGTCTTTTGATGGCAGAGAACAAGAAGAAATTAGCACATGAAAGGAGAAGAAAAATTAATGCATTTCACACCACTCTGCTCACCTTGATGTATAAGATCCAGCATAGCAGGAACACACCGATCAAATGAAAGGGTAGCAATTTCATCAATTGACTCTACAGTTGGTTGCTGATACACTTTTGAGATGGCAACAAGGATAGAATGAAGTGCGGCAGACCGAACATGGAGCTTGTAGCCCTCGGAAAGAGACACAGACAATTCACTCAGAATAAGAGGTAGATACTTCATATCAAGCCCAACTGCCATTTTGGACAGTGTATCTCTAGCATTGTCACGCTCATTCGAATCTTTGCTTTTCAAGGCATTGCAGACAACGGTGATGAGTTTTGGCAACTTCGACTCGAAGGTCTTGATAGGAAACTTCTGGAAGAGTTTCATCAATGCCAAAACGACGGAGGAGCGAAGTCTTCTAAACTTCGATCCATGCCTATCGACCTTTTCCTTTGTTAGGAATGATTCAACTTTTGGTATTATTCTGTTTTTGAGGGTCCTCCACACCTATGAGACAAGCATACGCAGTCAAACTTAATGAGTTGACAAGTATTCAAATGGGAGTGGAAACGGCACACTTTTCACTTACGCCGTTCCCTTGAGAAGATTCTGGTAGTTGGACATTATTGTCAGCATTCGTCTCTTCTCCCGTGTCAACAGAAAAGTGGAAAGCATCAATGATTGCACACAACATTGCAATCAAAAATCTCTCCTGATCAGGGTACCTTGGAAGATTATTAAGAACAGACTGCAGCGTATTATTATATTTGCTCCATGGCAAATTCTTGGAAATTTCTCCAACAGTCGCGATTGCTTCAAGCACATATGCCTCTTCAGCCTTTGAGTTGCATTCGTAAACAGGATGCATTGCTAGGGGGAGCAAGATATTTCCAAAAGATTGATCTGAGAACAGAGGTGAATGATCAGCTGAGTCTTCTTGGGCAGAGAGAAGCCTTCGCAATCTGTTAAACGCCCTTGCTCTTCTGTGCATCTGGACATGAGTCACATTCAGAAAGAAATCTAGCTCCTGATCATCATCCCGAATGAGACTACTCAAATCTCCATACAAATGTGGAGATTTATAGCCAGTAAAATGCCTTGCAACATGTGAAATCAGCAAAACAAAACTCCTCCTTGTTGCTACCTCCTTTGTCGAGATACCAATCTTGAGACAAGGAACAACTGTTGTCTCTACCAGCTTCACCCATGGGTTTCGATTTGCATCATCTGTTTTATCTCTGCCTGATAGGGCTAGTTCTGAGCTAGTTGCCACAAGACATTTCAAAGCCTTGTTGGATGCTCTACTGACAACACCGTCAGTATCGTATACCCCATGGAAACATGAGTGAATCAACGGTAGCAATATTCGAGTGCCATCAAATGTCTTCGAATGTTGGGATGTTTTTTGGAGCTCTTCAGTGTTGACCTTGGAAAGGTCATGCCAGCTTCCTTCTGTGTTACTGCTAGCACCCAACGCATTCAAGACAGGCAGCATTCTCTCGAAGTCGTGTTCGTCTACATAGGACGTGCTCACTGCATTGAGGTCTCCAACAGCTTTTGCAACCAATTTCCATTTTGGGCACACAGTGTTTCGACTGCAAATGGCACTAATGGCCGATGATATTATTTGACGGTGCTCACTAGATGTGATGCCAGCGTGATTCTTATTTGGGCCTAAAAGCTGGTTAAATAAGAAAAAAGACAAAGAGAAACTTTAGGCATGATCAGCTTCAGCAACATAAATAGTGATACAGGTGACAAAATAAATACCTTGGAGAGAGTCTGAAAATGTGACATAGTAGCTTCAGTAGTTGATAGCTTTGGGATCAAGCTATTAACTGTTCTCACAACATAGAGTTGATTTGGATGTGAGTCAAACTTCAATAATGGAACAAGCAAACCACAAAGTTTCTCCATTGTTGCACTGTGATCATCATTAGCTCGCCCAGCAGACACAAGAAGCTCGCTCACACGGCAAAGAATGTTCAACTGCAATCCAGCTGTTGGACTTTGCCTGGGACCCTTGTTTCTATAACCACGACTGGCTTCAGCTTCTTCATCCAGGTTTGCTATCTGCTGGGACTCTTTCGTTAAGCGGTCAGTGAATTGTGCAATGAGCAGGTGAATGTGCTTCAATATAATCGTCTGCCCCATTGATTGTTCATTGTCAGATATATTTGTATCATTTAGAGTGCCTCCATCTGTGAGAAGTCCATCTATGATTCGCAATACAACGGTCATTACTTTCATCCGAGTTGTTCCAGCAATGCATTTGAATACTGCAACAACAGCATCATCAGATTGGCTCAGAAGAGGAAGCAGCCTATGATGCACCGAGATACTTTCAAGAAGTTGAAGTAAGCTTGGAGGGTTTTCTGCATTGATGACAGTATTTGGAAGAGCAATCACAGACGAAGACATAGATTTCCAAAGACTTTCACCATGCTCACAAAAATCTATAGATCCGGCAAACTTTGTCATCATGTCTGCCAACCTAAGAAAGGATAAACTTCTGATTTTCCCCATGTGAGAATTTGCATCAGGCTCGATAGCTGTGCTATCATTACCAACTGCTTCATTCTTCAGTGCTTGATTCTTGATGCTGGCGACAAGTGCATGCTCAGTTTGTTCGCACAATACAAGCAAGAGATTCATGAAGGTACCAACAAAGCGCTTCATACCGAAGCCAATTTGAGTTATAACATCAGAGAGAAGATTAAGGAACCCTTCTTGCCTCTTGACAGGTATATTTGTCAGCTCATCAGAGGTGATTCTTTGCGACGCCTCAATCAATCTTGTTAAAGAATCCTTGCTGATCTGCATACCTTCAACTTTCATAGATACATCACGAGGAATGAAAGCCCGTACCATCATGTAAATGAAGTAATTCAACTCCCCTTCATCATTGCCAATGCGCGCGAAGTATGATAATATTGCAGCCCTACGCGCTGCTGGAGAATCTTTGGATGACTTAGTGCCATTGCCACGAGATGAGAAACGACCGAAAAGAATTCTAGTCACAATGGGCAACAACAAGAGCCTGTGCTCTTTGTCGACAATTTCACTATCTTCAGAGAGATCAAACTTCGTTAGAGCTTCTCGTAGACCTTCCCTCCTTAGCATCGGTTGCACATAATCGATGTAGGGCGAGAAGTATGGGAGTTTGAACCTCAAAACACATGCAAAGGTCAGGTTTGATAACTTTGGATCGGGATTTGCTAGGAAAGAGACAAAGATTTGAAGTAGAACTTTGTGCTTGAATAGTTGTTGTGGCCCTTTCACGGCGGCAAACATTTTGAGAAAACTCTCCAGTTTCTTCTGCAATGATCTGCGACCTAACACTTCCTTGAACCATGTGGGATGGCTGTGGAAATATTGTTCAAACATGAACATTGAAAAGATGTAAGATAGAATTGTGGCAAAGGCAGGAAAAAACAGTCCCAGTACTCACCACTCTACAAGGTCTGAAACGTCTATTTCCCTTGAATCCGGCTCATCTTGATGAAACACATAATACTGCGAGACCAGAAACTCAAAGAAGATTGGAACAACCACCTTTGACTTGGTGGATGTCAAATGTGGCCCATTCTCCATGATGGACCAAATGCTTTCAAATAATGTCAACTCATCAGCTACAACATGACGAGAAACTTGGGCATTCCTATCTTGATTTTGAGGCCCAAAAATGTCAACTTTCTTCCCTTTAGATGTTTCCCAGGCAACGCATAGACTGTGATGGAGAGTTAGTGCCCTGGTATAAGAGGATTCATTTCCATCATTTACTGATCCCGTGTCAGTAGCATTAGCTGATGTTTTCTTCATTGACTGCTTCAAAGCTGCCTCTATGTACGGCCATGCTGGACCCTCCTGAGCCAAGGAAAGGGAAACAACAACCGTAACCGCGGCTGGCCAAACTGGTGCAAACTTCACATGCAATAGGCCCAACATATGGCAGGTGATGGCCTCGGCATACACTATCGGTAATTTCCCCGTCCGGGCATAAACTTCTATACGGCTGAGCTGCGATGTGAGCTTTCGTTCATTTGGCAATGCAATTGGTATCGACTCTAGTATTCTCAGCAGTGAGATGACATCACACAATCCCGTCAATGATGATGCAGGAGAACCGTCAGCATTCATTTCCCCCCCTTCATCGTCTGGCTGAGGTCGGTAACTAGGCTCCTCCTCAAGGTCGTCTGTCAAGTCAAGATCCGCGTGGTCAGTGACAAAAGGTCGTGCAGGATAGCTTTCGAGTATCTGTAGTGTGTACAGCCTCAGGAAATGGTTTGCCTCAGCCAAGTTGGGCACAAGCATCTCAAATGTTTCATTTGATTTCTCGTTGAGCTTTGAACCAGGATCAATATTGGATAGAGCTTTTGTAACTGCGGCAACACCCCTGACAGTCCAAAGGGACGTTGGATGCTGGGATAAAACAGAATTGGCGGAAGCCTTTGCTTTGGTCAATGCCTTCTTCATCATTGAGGTGATTTTGGGTGACGACACACGCTTGTGGCACTCCATGGCCGACTTTGAAAATGATTCTAGGACAAGAGACTGCACAACAAAAGCCTCGCTTCTATCCCCCTTGTTCTCATTTTTCACTTCAACATCTAGCTTTTTCAGCATCGATGAGTACCACTTGAACACGCGGTTCAGCACTTCTTCTGATTGAGAGTTTTCAACTCCTGAATCTTCATCTTCGTCGCTACCTTCATCGTCATTCCCACTGCACTCAAGGCAAACCAAGAATGGGATGGATCGAGAAACATACCCTATACGGGCAAGCTGCTCAACCAGGGAAGATTGGGATGCCTTGGACTTTCTCTTCTGCTTTGATGATAAGCTCTCAAGATCGTTTGATAGGCAAATGTCAAACAGTGAGCATCGTACTTTGTAAGCAAGTGCAGGGCAATGCTCCGCCGCTTCGTATGTAAACAATGCATCTGTAGCTGCATCATCAATATCAACATCATTCAATTGATCGAGTTTAATACTGGACCAAACTGCAGTTGAAATGGTGTGTAGCAATACCAAAGAAGAATCGTCACTTTGTTCAGAGGCTGCTGCTGCTGCACCCAAGAGAGCTGGGATGAGGTAGGTTGATGCCACCTTCTTTGGAAGGTAGGGGAGTAAATTTTGACCTAGGAATAGTGCTGGATCAAGACTACCAGCATTGTCAAGTGATTTCGTGTCTGACTTAGCCACAATGGACGGGAAGAACTTTCCAAGACGCAATGCAAACGACGGATGGGATGGATTCGTTTTCCAAGCCGCACAGAGATATTGAAGGATTTGGTCTTGCAGTGCGCGCCCGGCATTGGAGTAAATGTCCTGGTTGAGAAGTGCTTGTAAAGAAGTGGCAATGCGGTCTACCTCAGCACGTTTGTCTTGCCTGGCCTTGATAAGTCTACCCTCTTGAAAGTCGATAGTTTCAGTCATCAAATCGATGACATGTCCCATCACAAAAGTGACAACTGTTGGCGACTCTGCTGAGGACGAACTTTTCTCTTTCATCATGGAAGCGGTCACATCCAAAGCTCGATGCATCTCATCCATGACATCGGCAAATGCACTCCCTGCCGTATCTTCATCTTCCTGCGACCTTCGGAGCACGATATGCCCACGTAGCTTGTACACAAACTGAGATGCCACCTCGTAAATGGCATGTGCCTTATTCCTTTCCAGTGCCAACTGCTTGTCTCCCTTCTTTGCATTATTCTTGGAGCTACCAACACAGTTCACCAAACAATCCATGAGTGATTTAGTCACAAATCGGCCTTTTTTGGAATGCAGCCTGCCCGGTGCACCTCGCGACACCTGAAACAACAGAGAGGATACACCGTCAATAGCATCGGCGCGTGCCTTCTTCGCGCTAAACGTCATGCCGCCATCTTCATCGCTTTCACTCTCTACAGCCGCAGCAGCTAAAGAACCAGCCAACGCCTTGACAGTCCGAGTCAAATGACGTTTCAATCCCTTATCCAAACATTTCCTCAATAACGGCGCATAGGATTCACATGCCAATCTTCGTACAATATCACGTTTGTGGCAGATTGTCTTGCCATAGTATTGACGTAGAATGTCGGCATCTCCTACTAGCTGTTTGCTTGAGGTTTCAGCCTCGGATTGCTTCTTTGGAGGTTCATTGTGAATGAGCTGATCCGCATTATATTTGAACAGGTAGGATATGGTTCGGAAGGCAGATTCAATGAGACTAACATCCAACGGCACATTGTTATGCTGCTTGTCAGAATCTGTTGCTGAAATGGTGATTGTTGGCGGGCTGAGCATGTCATCAATAATGCGGGGCAATATCCTTGTAGTCAAGAATGGATAGATTTCTTGACGAAGTTCACGACCCAGCACCCCGAATAGGTGAAGGATATCATTGGTACCAACATGGACAACATATCCATTGGGAGCCTTTTCAGCTAAATGCTTCTTGTAAGATTTCCAACCTTCATTTTGACGTCTGCATGGGGTAGCTGAGCCGTCCGAGCCCCGAGGACTTAACAAGTACGCGTACAGCAGGTCTACAATACGTTCTCCATGGTGCAACAATTCTGCAAGTGATTTGCACAGAGGACGCAATTCGCGCACGAGCTTTTGAAATAGCTGGGATCCATTCCTTTGAGCTGATATCTCCAATTCGGTTAGGAAGATTGTTCCTCCTGAGATGAGATCAGTTTGTTCTTCCTCTTCTTTCTCATCTAGAGCTTCGTCGTCAAGCTGCTCCTCAGCTTCTTCCATACCTACATTATCGGCGAATTGTGGAGTTTCTAGGTGCAGCTTGGATTTGGAAGAGACAATCACAGCCGTACGCCCAATACCCAACCCATCTGAGTTATCATCCCTACCAAAATATCGCACCTCCTCCTCTTCCTCCTCTTCGACATCTTCCCCCCCAGCGTCCTTTTTGCCCTTCTTCCTATTCCTACGCTTCTTCTTAGACTTTCCACCGCTATCATCAAAGGAAGAGTCGTGTACACGCTTTTCCCTTACAGCAGTAGCGCTGGTCGACAATTTGTTGTCAGAACTGCGATAGACATCGGCACTGGCGCGTTTGGCACGGGATTTGGCCGATGCGAATCGTAGGCGGTTCTTGCCTCCTTGAGTGTTGAAGGACTTGGTTGGTTGCTCCATACTTGATTATTTGTTTACAAGCCTTCTTCTATCTGGAACCTACTGCTGCAATATTGCCATTGCTGCAGACATCATTATGGCATGAGTTCATAAGAACTTGTTCATGCTTTATCTGGCTTCATGCCTAAAAAGTGGAAGTCGATCGGTGGCTCTGCGTTCACGTAGCTTTAACAATAGGAATAGTATGTGTTTTGGCGGGAACTATCTAGCTAATGAAGATAGCTATGGTATGGGATGGGCTGTAGCTGGCTGTAGCTTTAGGCTGCTGTAGGTAGGTACATTAGTCTTCTCCATGCCAGAAGCAGAAGAAAGAAGAGAAGATTCATTTCATTCACAAACACTCACCTCATGCTAGCTTCTGTGAATGAACCACACCCTCTCCTCTCAACCATTGGACCACATCTTATTTCAACAGTTAAAATAAACACAAACCAATAAACATGGTCGACGAAAAGGAAGCCGACTTCATCGACTACGTAGACAATGTCAAAAGAAAAGAACGTGCCCAAGAAAATCAAGCCCGAGCAGCACAACTACGCAGAGAATGGCGTGAAACCACATGGGCAGGAATGCTAATAGCACTCGTCGAACGGGTCGGTGCTGCTTCATTCTTCGAAGCAATTGGGAATTCTTTCGAGGCAGGAGAAGATTCGGCCAGTTTTTACGTAACAAGATTGATTTATAAAATTGGTCTCATTTCAGCTAGTATCATATTTGTATACATGTTGGGTTGGATAATGAGAATGATTACGGGAGAAGAGATCGTGGTGGAACAGGAGGTTGTTATTGTGGAGGAGGTTACTAGGTCTCAGGTGGAGGCAGAAGAGCGTGCAGCGAGGGAGAAGAAAAAGAAAGAAGGGAAGGATCAATAGCGTTCAACGAGGCATGTAATCAAAAAGAGAAGAGCTCAGCTGAACCTAGTTGAACCCGCGATACCCCTCATGTGGCATGCGAACATCAAGAGAATACACAAAAAGGTGAATGAACATAGTAGCGAGTAGAACTGGAAGACCCTGTAAGAAATGAGTATCCCATTTAATATCATATCAAAAGCTCAGAATAGTCAGAGGAATAATAAGACCGCTAAAAGGAAGAAGAACGATCCCCTTGTTTCCACAAATTCCATTGTAAAATAAAACCGGAAGGCACAATTCAATTCCAATCCAACTGTTACAATTATCCGGCATTATTTCCTCTAAACACAACTGCTTTCAATTACCGTTTCCTCTTATCGTACCACACAAAACATTTATTATGCACAAGCTAAATATCTGACAGTGCAGGACATGTACCTAATTCCCTTCCCTAAGCTTTGGCCATCCTCTCACTATCAAATTTCTTAAATTTTGATTTGATACCCCCCTGCCTTAGTAATGTACCTCACCCATCGATTTGTATGGTAACCAGCCTTATCATAAACACGCAAAAATCTCACATGTACACCCGATGCCGTAAACATGGGAACCTGGAACTCAACATTGATCGGCGGACGATCCCATGCCTTTGGTCGTACAGTCCGCACCAATTCCAAATCGGCCGTAAGCATGCAATCCGCATTTCCTGGGAACCGTTTGATTCTCCATACAATAGCATTTTGTTCCGGTTCATACTTTGCACGGCCGAAGGAGTTTTTGATCTTTGATTTGGAGGTATTTTTCGGTACGGGTATTTTGATGACGACGTGGGTGGCAAATAATTTTTCACTAAATTTGCCAATCACTTTTAGGTTGATAGAGCATCTGTTTTCCCCCAAGAAGAAAAGGAAATGGGGCAGGTAGGTGTGAGAAAAAGAAATAAGTAAAATAGTCTTGGAGATGTAAACCTCTTTCCCCATATCAAAATTGAACTTACTTGGTCTGCCCCTCCTCTCGCACTGCAGGAATCAGCTTAAATGGTAGATTCACATTGTCATTCACACGATAGCGCATTAACTCAAACTCCCCATCTGGAGGGATGAAAGTAATGGTCCGATCAGCGTCAAACTTTCCAAGCCGAACACATCTGTGGAAAGTACAATCATCAATCTCCACCCCCCGGGGTCCAGGCTTCTTCTTCGCTGGATCCTTCTCCTTCTCAATCATAAGTTTGTCGTTCAGCCCAAATTTACATTCGGGCATACCCGTGAGCTTCGTGTTCATTTGAACCCTCCCCGTTACCTCACTCCGTAGGATACTCCCCGTAGACGAAATTAACAAATTGACCGACTCCAATACGTCAATGTAAACCTCATTCTTTTTATACCGTATCCCCTCTCTACGCCAATCGATGGCGCCCGTAATTTGTTTCGTAAGCTGCTGCGGCTCCGGCTCATCCTGAGGCTTGACATTGCCCAAGTTAATGTACAGACGGAGCACATCCACGGCACAATTCTGGGGATAACCAAAGTCCATCGTCTCGTCCATCAATTCATAAATCAATGTCATATTATTCCTCATGGAATTTTCATCAAAGTCTTCCCCGAGGTAGGCTTTCAATACGCGTATTTTCTGAAAGAGGTATTCGAACACGAGGGCGGGGTTGACGTTTGACTTTGTCAATGCAACGAAGTACATGTTCAGATGGCGGGTGTAGAGAAAGGAGCAGTTCTCGATGCGTTTAATGGGGGATTGTGAGCCCGCATCCTTGGCCGCGATTACTTGGATGCGGAATGAGTCGGCTGCGACGCGGCTTACGTCGTCGCGATATTGACGGGAGATCATTATCTCTCCCTTTTGGTTGAGGATCATTATCATGGAGATCATTTTTGAACACTATTTTTCACGCCGACGGCGGCTCAAATGGTAAAGTTGCAGGACTATTCTTTGGAGTTAGAGGATGCAATAGGAAAGAATAGAGGCAGAGCTAGGAGCGAATTCTTTCAATAGCAGATATTGTCAATGCTTGTCAAGTCAATAGATGTCAATGCCATTGCTTCATTTTTTCATCTGTTCATGTTTGTTGTGTCCACGATTGGTTTGCGTTGAGAAAAGTTCGGATATATAACTACAGCGCAGCATACCGTACATAGGAATTAGTAAATATTCATCTTCTTATGGATAAATTGGACATTTTTTGAGTCCCCCTTTCATTCCGTGTCAATTGCCAGACAAAAAAAAACAGAGAAATCTCTTGTTACTTTCACCCATGAAGCAATGCTGGAGCATTCAGAAAGCAATGTTTGTGAAGTCAGTGTAATTGGATGTGATTTGATTCAGCTTGCCCAATATCCCATGTTTGTTATTGAGACACCCAAAGCAAAAGGTAAAAGCAGGGTCCGTGATCATTTATTTACATTTACGTACCTACAAACATAAACATCCAGACCTGGATGTAGGAGATGCAGATGTAGGTTGCCTGTACTGGTAGATGCAGCACTTGCTTCGAGCCCTACGCCAGCCCATCATCATGTGAAGCTGGCGAGTAAGATGTGCCATGCTTCCTCGACATAGTCTCAGATATGCTATCCATGAAGTTCTGATGAACACTACCGGCGTAAGCATTGCTCTCAAATGCACAAAAAGGAAGTAGGTAGCAACATTCACTGAATTCAGTCTTTAACACCGGCAAGAATATCAGCATCCAATCCATTCATTTTCATGGGCTCAAAAATCATATCCAGGGTAACCCCCGTGCTTCCCAACTCGGGTACTTTTGCATCACAACCAAGTCCATAAAAGTCTTCATTCTCAGTACTTGCTGTGTACGTGATAATGCATCTCATTCCGGCTCCCTTGGCCGCCTTTAGGCCCACAATGCTATCTTCAATGACTACACAACGATCAGGACTGATACCTAACTTCTCGGCAGCTGTCACATAGATAAGAGGATCTGGTTTCAGCTTTGATACGTCATCTCCCAATATGCATACATCTAGCTTCTTTCTTCGGTCTTCACCAAGTGTTACATCGAGAACCTTTGTCACAGCCTCCTTAGTTGATGCACTGCAAACCCCCACTCGAATGTTCTCATCTGCCAATGCTTGATCCATCAGTTCAAGGACACCCGGCCTAGCCTTTAAGGACGATCACATCAAAAAGGTTGGTAGAATTAGGTTTTGATTGGGTTGTTCGCTAATAATCTATCGTACATATTATAATTACATCATTTGCATCGTACCTTGGCCTTTTCGGCAATTAGATCCTTGTATAAGTTTGTTTTTAGAGCCTGAAGTCTGTCCACCAAATCTTGTTCATCCTCTGGTGTAGTTGGCGCAGGTGTCCCATCCTCTGATATGGGGAATGTACAAGTTGTATTCCTGAAATGGAAGAACATTTTGTTTTTACCACCGCCGACTGTATTCTGGAGGACGTCGTAGTAGGCCACCGACCATTCTACTGGTTCATCGTCGATTTGTAGGTTGAATTCTTTGAATGCTGCATTGTATGCAAGTCGATGAAGTTCTTCCGTCTCGATGATGACTCCGTCGCAGTCGAAAAGCAGAGCATAGGGACTTTCTGCCGATGCCGACAAGGCGGAAGTACCATATCTTATGTGATGGAGTGTGGTGGTGGTGGTGGTGACAAACCCTTCGATGCTATTGGTGGTGGCAAACGCCACCGCTAGGAGAGATGTCAACTTCATTGTCCCTTCCTCGATCTTGGTTGTTAGTTGTTGTGTTCAGTTTTTGTTTGGTGAAGTCTTGATCTTGTTGATCTTTGTGAAAAAAATAGTGTTGAGAGGATTTGAACACGTACCTACGGTTTCCTACGCTGATTTTCGACACATATCCTTATCTTTATGATAGACACTACTTCAATCACGTCTCTCTGAATCACTCTGCTCATTTTGCCGCTGCGCCATTGCCATTGCCGCTACGATATCCGCCTCCTCGTTTGTCTCTCCCTTCCTTCTCCGTCAAGATGAATCGCTTCCTCCTCGCCATCCTATCCGCCCTTCTCATCGTCGGCACCACCTCGGCCTTCGCCCCAACACAGCCCGCCAGCACGACCATCCGTCGATCCAACCTCGAAACACAACATAATGCCATCTGGGATACGGTCTCGTCAATGTACAACAACTGGGGCAAAAAGGCCACGGCGTCGCACATATTGTTCCGGCCTAGTCAATTCCCAGAAGACGAGGCCAAGGTGAAATTAACCGAAATTAAGGCGGAAATTGGCGATGATCCCGCTAAGTTTGCCGCCGCCGCCAAGGAGTGGAGTGGATGTCCGTCGTCCAAGGATGGAGGCAGCCTTGGAGAGTTCGGTCCGGGTATGATGGTGAAGGCATTTGATGAAGTGTGCTTCAGCGAGGCTGTTGGTGTTGTTCATGGACCTGTCTCGACTCAATTTGGAGAGCATTTGATTTTGATCACAGAGCGTGCCGGAGAGGAGGAGTAAGGAGGTGTTCCTTGTTGGCACCATACCGTCTGAGCAATTCGATGGTTTCATTAACAGAGTTGTACTGTGATGTGGAATAAACTTGTATGTTTTCTCCTATTCACGAATTGATGCTGGGGATGTGCAGGATTGTGTAGTCCTTTTCAGAAGGCAATTTTGTGGGACATCGTGGCCTGGAGGAAAAGAAGATTCACATTGACTACCTAGATCTGGTGTACTATGTAGAATGCAGGCAAAAGAAGTGCACGAAGAAGAGTACGCATGTCACGGCATTCTAATGCTAATGGAAATAAATGATTGCTAGACAGGCTTGAATTGACAGAGTTGTGTGCTCATCATGTCAGTTTCTAATTGTTAATATGGCACAAATCCAGCTTCAAATGAAGATCATAATGAACTTCTTACTTATCATGATAAGACATCTACCACATACAGGCTATCGAAGAACAATCTACAATTCCAAGCCATGCATGGTTATCATCATGAAGGGCTAGATTGACACAACATAATCCAGAAGTCATGAAGGTAGATATGCAACGTCACCATCCCATCCATCCTCATAAACATAAATTCGATTCAATCTTACGAATTCGACCCAACCTCTGAATTAATGGGGCGCCTTATATCTCAACATTGCCACATAGGAATATTTTATCCGATGATTGCGTGGAGTCCTATGATCACTAAAGGACTCCACGCAATCAAGAAATACGACGTGCGCCCCAGTACAAGTTGAGATATAAGCCGCGCCTTTTCAGGGTCATCGATTGAACCAAACGTACGGTAGAGATCCCACACTATTGATCAGAGGTAACCAAGTAGTGATAAAAGAACACCAAGTCTTGTGTTTTATTGTGCCTCAGCCAAGCCTTGTTTTATTGTGCCAATAGAACGTTTATCTATTATTCGTCGGTAGAGCTATCAATCGCATCGCACCCACAATACCCCATTCTGTGGCCTTTGCAGCAATCATCAGTGCATTTATTGCAAAAGCCGCACTCGCACACACGTAAATCGTCATCTTGGCAATCCTCACAAAAACCATGGTCGCCATCGCACGAGACTTGTGCACAGTCCTCACACGTGAACACATCCACTCCACACGCGCACTGTGAAACTCGTTTAGTATGTCCAACACGACATCTTGGGCAGCTGCCTACCTCGCATACCCCACAGTGAATGACGCCCGCATCGATATCTGTGTTGCTCTTGGGCATCTCAGTTGCAGAGTATTGCGTCTCAGAAAGCATGAAGCTCAGCTTAAGCTGTGCGGCTAGTCGGTCCGCCTCTGTAACTGCAGCCTACTGCAGCCAAAATTGCAGGCTGGTGCTCGTTCATGGTGGCTTTCACCACGCTGCTCACTGCAGCTGTTAGAGCGTGTAACTTCTCAAGAGCCTCCTTTTCGAGCGCGTCTGACTCTTCCTTTTGGCGAAGCGCGAGGGCGGACATCTTCTGGTCTTCGTGCTCGCTCACGAGCACTTCGCGCCGTTCATCCAGCTCGTCCCGCTCTTTTTGTAGAGCCTCGTTCGCAGGGTTTGAAGCGGAGTCGACAGCTTCGGTCATGGCGCTTTTCAGCGTCGAGATATGCAACCTCAGGCTCGCGTGTTTCTTCCTAGGTTCATTGTCGCCGTCGCCACTGCTGCGCTTCTGCCCGACGGTTTGGCCGCGCTTTCCCGGGAAGTGACCACCTGCACTTTACTTCTGACATGGTCACAAGTAGCAAGAGCACGGAGCAAGCGAATGGTACCAGGGGGGTAATGGTACTAGGTACGAATACAATACATCATGTAATGTATCAGTAGTTGTTGTCATTGGCTGAAATTGTTCATCTTTTGTTGGCCCCCTCTTCCCCTCTTCCCCCCGCCCCTCGCCCTCGCCTGTCCGTCAATCTAACGTCTGAAATAAAATGAGCCCCACCATGGCGTCCAACGCATACATGGTAAGCTCTATCAATCACAACCTTGCACAGACACCTACATTACCATCATCAGGGAAGAAAACCACAAGATCAACTAATAATAAAATATGTCGTACAACGGCATAGGACTAGACACAGTCCGCGGCACCGCCACCTCCGGCCACGTCCAATACAATGCGGGCCACGTCCGCAATTCCTCCCGCCGTCGTCGCACATGGCAAAATGCCAACGATGGACGCGATAACGACGGTCGCAGTGGTCGTGGCGGCTTTGGCGGTGACGCAAATAAATTATTAACAAATGAGGCTCTCGAGGAAGGAGCATCTTCGCTGGCGCTGCACGAAAAGAAACGTCAATTGGAGGTACGATTGTTGGAATTGAGGGATAGTTTGGAGGAGAGGGGGAGGATGGGGGAGGAGGAGATGGATGAGGAGGTGGAGTGTGAACGGAAACGGACTGTGGATAGGTGGGAGGAGGATAAGAGGAGGGCGGTGGAGTGGCAGGAGAAGCAGTTGCGGTTACAGCAGGGAGGAGGGGGAGAAGAGGGTACAGTTGATGGGGAGGGGGGTGTTAAATTGATAACGGAAGATGGCGAGGCTGAGAATGGGGATAAACCACCGCCTAAAGCCGACGGACCTCCACCACGACAGCGTAGGTGGGACAATCCCCCGTCCGAACGAAGGGGACGATGGGACAACAGAGACAATGGTGACGGACGGTGGGACAAACGTGACCAGGGGCGCTGGAACCACAACCAAGGCAATCGTGGCCAATGGGAACCCCAGCAACAGCGTGGCCGAGGGGGTAAAAACTCCGCAGCACAAGCGTCCTATCAAAATCAACGCAACGAACGCCTCGCCAACGCTTTTGGTATTTCCAAAGACACTCACAAGGAAGGAGATGCGTTCAATCGCGAATTGCAAGAGGCCAAGAAGACGGAGAAGAAAGGAAAGGATGGGTTGGTCCAAAAGGCGGCTCGGAAGGTTGAACGGCAGAGGATTCGGGACGAGAGGAAGCTCAAGAAGAAGGGGAAGAGGAGGAGGGGACGTTCGAGAAGTTCGTCGAGTAGTGGCAGTTCGAGGTCGTACAGTTCTTCTTCTAGCAGTTCGGGGAGCAGTCGATCCTACAGCAGCAGCAGCAATTCGTCATCATCCTACTCCAGTGATAGTCGACGCGGGAGGGGCAGATCTAGACGTGATGGAGGACGCCGTCGTGGGAGGAGCTACAGCTCTTCCAGCAGCGGGAGCTATTCGTCGAGGTCGCGTTCTCGTGATAGTCGTGATAAAAAGCCACGTGCGAAGAACGGGAGAGACGAGAAGGGAAAGGATGCCGGGGGGAGTGCGTCAAAGTCTCCTCCATCAACGAAGAAGAGAAAAGACTCTCGTCGTGGCGGAAGCAGGAGTGCGTCCAGGTCGCGATCTCGTTCGAACAGCCGCGACAGAAAAAAGTGCTCTGTAAAGAAATCCAGCAAGAGGGCATCAAGGTCGCGGTCACGTTCGGCCAGCCGCGACAAAAGGCCGCGGGCAAAGAAAGGAGGGGACGTATGTCGTAGCAAGAGCCCATCAAAGTCTCCTCTGCCGGCGAAGAAGGAGCAGGGTTCGACTCCTCCTTCCAAGGAGATGAGCGATGTGGCAGTGGACAGCCGACCAACCAGTCCGGGAGCGCCCTCGCCTCCCATCCCTGATTCGAGCGATGAGAACAATAAAAATGGGAGCAAGTCCAAGGCTGAGATTGCAAAGGAAGGTGAGAAGGGTGGCCTGGTTATCGAGAGCGAAAAGACGCGTAAGAAGAGTCGATGGGATGCCAAACCACCTCCTCGTGACAAAGAGGTGGATGAGAGGCAGGGTAAGAAGTCACGGTCACAATCTCCTGATAAGAGGAAGTCTCCTCCAGAAAAGCAGGGTAAAAAGTCACACTCTGTGTCACCTCGTGAAAGTGAAAAGAAAAAGTCTCCCCCGGAAGAAAAGAAGGGTAGAAAGTCGCGCTCACTATCTCCTCGTGAAGGTGATAAGAGGAAGTCTCCTCCCGAAGAGAAGGGTAAAAAAACACGCTCGCCTTCTCCACGTGATGGGCACGGCAGAAAGGGCAGGAGGAATCGACGCAGTCCATCTTCATCGTATTCACGCAGTCGGAGCCGCAGCAGTAGTAGCTACAGCAGTCGAAGTGGGAGCAGGAGTCGAAGCCGCTCGCCTTCTCCTCCAAGAAAGGACAGGGATAATAAACGCAAACAAGCACAGCGCAAGGACGGTATGAACACCAATGACGACCGTAGACCATCATCAAGGTCTCCATCCAGATCGGATTCTGAGGCTTCATCTAGGCGTCGTAAGAAGAGAAGCAGAGGAGGTAGGCGCAGTCGCTCGTATTCCAGTGACAGTCGTAGCGGCAGGAGTCGTAGTCCTAGCAATGACAAAGATGGCAAAAGTGGAGGTCGCGAGAAGCGGAGGAAGTAAAATCTGGCATTTGGTTAGATTGCACTGACT
>JALLAU010000025.1:0-27134 GCA_036939495.1 Thalassiosira hispida | reverse complement strand
CCCGGGACGAAGTGCTATCATCATCTAAACTCAATGATCTGTTCGATGGTGTGCTCTGGTATTCCGTCGGACGTATTCTAAAAATCGATATCCACAACCTCTAGATATTGCGATATCGCTAAATCAATTTTTAAGTACAGTAAATATACGTACTATTTAGTGAGTAAGCGATATTTTTACCAAAAGGACGTCTAAAGGACGTCCAGGTAAAGAAAGGGTCAAGTATACAGAATACAAACTTACGAATTTACCCCTGTCTAGAATAGCTAAAAACTGGCTTGTCAGCCCCTACCCTCTTTACAGTGGCCCTCACACCATGATCCCATATTATGTATTGTCATAATATTACATCATACTCCTAGCAAGATAGCAAGCCGCATTATTTGGCCGCGTTGCTCTCACTGTTGCCACATCACCAGGCAAACCCCATAATAGCTGCATATCTACACCCTTGCTACACTAGCTTCCAACTGTAATGACAGCCCAATGATGGAGGGCGACGAACGCAGCGGTGGTGAAATTGTTACTGCCGCTAGTCACGAATCCGTCACCACAAGAAGTAGTGACGGCGAATCCACTGATAAATATGCAGACAATGTCGCCACAAAGAACACCACAGAATGCAATGATTGTTCAGACAGCGTTGATATGGATATTATTATAGGTGATGCAAAAGCAGACAAAGAGATTCAGGCTCGCCGCAAGGAATACAAATACCTGACTGAGAGGGCATTTGCGGATCATGAGGAGCGTCTCATCATCGAGGGAAGAGTTCCAAAAATCATGCTCGCTACACCACTGGATGACGAGCCAATGAAACTATGGGACAAGAACACTGTTTTGGCACGCAATGGTCAAGAGATTCACAAGCTTACTATCGCAAAACAAATGAATGATGGAATGGACATCACTCAATTATCTCAAGATCGAGTCAAAAAGTATCAGATGATTGGCAAATATCAAATAACAGGGAAGAAAGGTGCATCAACCTGCGTCCCAGACTCCTAGATAATGAATGACAATGATTCCAGCTTATTGAAGGAGGACGACTATGGAGTCATGATCATTCTGTCCGTGGATTATTGAAGCCAAAATGGACAGCCGGACCAAAACAATATCTAAATATATGATTCTGGTAAGGCCCCTTTTTCCGTCTTTTTTGGCTACAACTTCCGTCCAGTGTCCGGATTTTTTGGCCTTGCAATGAGATTGGAGAGAGGAAGTATTAGTATTCTTCCCAGAAAAAACTATCTTCTCCCTGCATGGCTTCCCTAATTCTACCCTCCCAGACGGATATTTGTGGACTTTCTGATGAAGGCACACAAGTTCCCCACCTTCCCGTTGGAAAAAGGTACGTTCTCCTTTATATCCATCTGGAACATCAATGCGAATATGCCCTCCCTCTGGTGGCAACTTCAGTTGCGTAGTACCGTCTACCGTCAAATCCGACTCTGTAAATAACTTGACATTTTTTCTGCGTCGAACCCTGATGGAACGACAAGCCTCTTGATCTTAGCTTTCTTCTTCGGTGGATCGATTGCCATTGCTATATGATCGCTACCAAAGACTTTGTTAGGCAAGAGCAATACAAGTATCAAGGCTGATCAAGCAGTGCTAGCGTTTATAGCGGTATGATCGTCTGAGGGAGGCTGATCTGGGTTGATTGCACCTGGTCGTGGCGGCATCGGCTGGTGATGGTTGATATCTTTTTGACTGGAAGGCACCAGAACCAATAGTGATTCCAATAACATCTATTAAATGTGGAATGTTGGCCAGATGTTGGCTAAATAGATCATAATAATCTAAATCGACATAGATGACGTCACACGATGACATGGCGTGACGGGGCGCGGGGGTCTGGAGGATCAAAACCTGACTTCATAGATCTGGTCAGAAATCCGAATAGCGGCACCCCCCTGAGAACTTCTACATAAATAATAAAATAGCATAGGAGGAGGTACAAAGTGGACCACCACGACTTGCCCCACCCTACTCGGAGCCCCACCCCTCCGGCAGGGAGAGTTGCCCCACTTCGTTCAATTCTACAAGCAGAAGCTAGTAGATTTGTTGGACTGCCCCACACCCCAAACACAAGGCTTGGCCTGAGAATTGCCTCTCCGGGGTGGGGCAAGTCGTGGTAGTTCCTACTACAACCTACCTACACATCATGTGACATCTACATTATCATCTTGTGCCCACGAATGATCATGAAGCTTACGCACAGCCGTAAAAAAAGCCCACGCTCCCACCAACACCATCTAAAATAACAATACATAACACTTAACACCACAAAAAAAACAATAACAATAAGACTTAATAATAATAAGACCATGGCGATGACGATGTCTCCTTCCGCTCGCACCATCCGTAGAGGACTTGGCCACTACCTCAAAGCCCTCCCAGCCGCAAGTACAGTGGAGAGGCATGCCAAGAATCTAATATTGTGCCGTAACGAACGAGTAGTGCCAACCACCGCTCCATCTCGTGCTCACCACCAACTCCGTCTGCTCTCCTCCACTACCTCCAATCAAACATTGGAACAACGACGGCACTCTATACTAACCCATGCATTGCAACGAGTGCACGATGAAGGATGGACGGATGATGCCATTGCATCTGGGACGCTTGATGCGGGCTTGCCTCCGTCGTACATTGGACAGGCAAGATCTTCCGCATCGTCATTCGGGAGTGCCGACTTGGTAGCATTTTTTATGGACGAAAGCAATGCCAGCTTGAGGAGGCAATTGATGGAAATGAGAGAGCAAGATAAATCGCAGCAGCAGGGGGGAGAAAATATCAAGGAAAATTCATCATTGGAAAATGTCTTATCTCGCATGAATCAAGCATTGCAAATCCGTCTCTCCATGGTCCTACCTTTCTTATCCAGTAATCGATGGCATGAAGGCATGGCCATTGGGGCATTGCCTCAAAATGCATTCCGTACTGCACATCAATTGGATGATATGGCCAATATTGTTTTGGATTATGCATTGGGGGGAGAGAATGGAAACAGCAACAATAATAGCAATCCTATTCAGAGATCTGCAGTTGTTGCAGCGTATGCAGCTGCAGAGTTGCACCTGCTATCCGATGGGAAGGAAGGCACCATTAGTGGCAACTCCTTATCTCTAAGTGGAGAACAATATCATTCCACGTGGTCCTTTTTGGAAGCCCGTTCATCCGAGGTGGCACGTTTCGTTGTAGATGGGGCGAATGCACCATCGTTCAATGGAATACCATTGCCAAATCCCACTCATGTCATGGCAGCCTCAGCTGTGGCTACTTCATTGGCAGGAGCTGCACTAAGCCTGGCGGCTCCCACGGCAGCAGCTATGGCGGGTCATCTACTTCCACAGGCAATGATGGCTATGCAGTCGGCGTTAACTCCACTTCAAAATGCTGTTGGGAGTCAAATGGGTACTGTTAATCAGAGGGGGGATGGGACGAAACCAAGTGATTATGCAGTGGCAACGGACAATCTGCCGCCGTTTGATGCTAATGAGGAGATTTTTTCGGGGAGTAATGTTGGAAAGGCATCGTAAATCGTAAAATAGAGGGACGAAAGTTGGCAATTCCTTTTTAGGGTTACACAAGCATGGGGAAGGAATCTTGGGTGTCTGGTATACTTCGCAAAGGGTGTCTCCAAACCGATGCGCTTCCACATCAACAAGCTCACAATTTTCGAACTTGTTCAAGTCCATAATCTACCATCAAATTTCAATAAGACAGCACTTTACATTGCCGTGGTGGGTCTGGAGGAATGCTTTCGAGATGTCTCTTCACGCTTGGCCTTGCCTTTCTTACGCCTTGACTTGGACTTTGAGGACCCGTCATTGACGCTGAAGAATTGATTCTCGCGGTTCTTAGCGCTGCTGCTTTTGGGCAGCTCCTTCACTGGATCGTTCAAGTCCATGGCCAAAATGGCTTGGATTTTGGCCGTGGTATTAGGATCATCGTATTGAGGAGTGCTCCTGGTGGGCATGACAATGTCGAGATCCACTATGTTCTCGGTGTTCCAACGGGGGTTTGGATCTACCATCTTGCGACGTCTGGCAAATTCCGTCTCCGGCCTATGTAGACTTTGGGAAGTCATGGGACGCTCCCTGAGTTGTCCTCCTTGGTGCTTGATGCTTGGAATCTTCCACGTCTCTCTGGATTCGTCCCATACGGCCCTTCCGCCATTTTCGACATCGTCATACAAAAGTGCGTACTGAAAACGGGGATGAGAGAAGAGCAATCATGTACACGGTGGCGAAAACATCAACAGTCCTACTCTCACCTTTGGAGGGATAAAGTTGGATATCACAAACTCTTTGAGTTTGAGCTGCTTCGTCAGATCTCGGATCGAGTCAAGCATTTCGTTCTTCTCATCGAGGAACTCGTGGTCGAGATCCTTTATCTCGACCTTCGCCTGCTGATACTTGTGCCAAACCTTCTTCAACTTTCGGGTCTTTGATGCCACTTCTTCGGCCAAGGAACTATACTTTTCTTCAAGGTGTAGCTTGTCTTCTTCCTGCTCGTTCATCTTCTGCTCGTTCATCTTCCTGGCCAACTCGCTGGAAATGATCTCCAGGTTAGCCTGTCGGAGGGCGGCTTCCTGCTTGGCGGCATTATTGGCAATTTCTCCGCCGATCATCAATTCGGCCTCCATTTTCTTCAATTGCATCTGTAGATCAAGTCTTTGATTCTCGGTGTCCACCCTGGCCTTCTTCTCGGCATCGAGTTTCGTCTGCAGGGCAGCACGTTCCTCGGCAGTTTGGTCATGCGTTAACTTAAGTTTCTCCATCTCGGCTTCGGTCTTGGCAATGATTTCTTCACTTTCTTTGCTGGCCTTGGAGCGGTATTCTTCAAGAAGGGTGTCTCGGTCTGCATCATTTATGATGGGCATCGCACTGGAGGATGATGGCATTTGAGATAGACGCTCCTTCAGACGAGCAATTTCATCCTGGTACTCCAAAAGCATGGCATCCTTGGGATCTTGGTTGATTACGGGACGGTTCTTGATGTTCTTCGCCCTGTTGGCATAGCGTAGAGTTGACAACGATTCATCGTAGTTGTAATCTGCTGGCCCGGCATTTGCACACATGACGGTCTTTGTGTTTCCACCCAAGGAATCCTGGAGTATTCTAGTCAGCTTGCTGTCTCTGTAAGGAATATGATTCGACTTGCCATCAACAAGTGCGGATATCACATTGCCCAATGCTGATAGAGAGAGATTGATTTTCGTGGCTTCTCGCAGGCGATCGCCAGTGGCTCCGGTTTTGGACTGTCGTTCCGAACCAGCGAGATCGACAAGGTTGAGCTTCCCCACTCGAATGTGCTCATTCTCGCCATCGGTGGAACAGCATTCAACTACTATACTGAAAACAGAATGAGAACGTGATGATCCAGCATTCATCAACGTAGCTCCAACCGATCGATTCTTTTTGCCTCGTTGTAGAACGTCATCAATTTCAGAGACCGACTTGACAACGACGTCAGTAAGATCTTTGACGTAAACTCCAGAGTCTGTTGATTCTTTGAGGTCAAGACTCCGCTGGGGCGTCTGGGATAGAAGATCTCGGACCTCTTCGTTGTAGATCTCAAAGTAGGACGCGCGGACGAGATATTTGTCACTAGAGGCCAATGCGATGTGATCAAAGATGTGTTCGAACGTATTCGGAATGATGCCTCTCAGGGTGGATGGCTCATTGACGCCCTCCACTGTAGGGTTAGAGTTGGGATAAAGATGTGAGTTAAATGAAGTCAATGCGATGCTAGGGAACACTACGTTGTTCAATGGAAAACATACGCACTCGTGTGGGTCTTGCCAGCTGGTAGGAATAGAGAGTGGATAAATGATGTGAGTTAAATGAAGTCATTCGAGAGAGGGAACACTGCGTTGTTCAATGGACAAATACGTACCACCCGTCTGCCCATAGCAAAACACGGTGCCATTATAGCCCTCGAGCACAGACTGTACCACCGGAGCGGCGCAGACATCGTAAATGTGACGCTGTGTAGACTTCTCGGAAAATACGGCATCAAAAGTGAAACTCTTGGAAGGTTCCCCACCTTCCGCGTCTGGCGATGGATTGCGTAATTCAATTACGCCCCTATCCTCGTGGGCGATGGTTGCAATCTTACGATCATGTTGCTTCTCCTTCCCAAAGAGCGGTCTCACTCGAAATACCACTCGAATTGACTCTCCTGACTTCGGCATCTCTCCCTCGTCTGTTCCGCAGGGTTCAAAAGGGAAGTGCCTCGTCAGGTTTCAACTACTTGTACTACAAATATGTTCCAAAAATGCTTCTTTACCTCGTTTGAAAATCGAGAGTCCAGTTTCTAAATTGATTTTCTCTCCCGAAGTGAATAATTCAAAGACCAGCAACGGTGTCCAACGAGTGAGATGGATACTTGCCGGTAGGAAAGGCAAGCTGAAGCCAGCTACATTCAAGGGATCACCTGGGCCACAATGCAATCTGAGCAAGAGCAATCCTTTTGCTTTTCCCAACTGGAGAATGGCTTACATACAGCGTCCACCAGTTCCCTCTTCGTTGAAGGCACTACGTTCACAGATCTATTCCAGGAGCTTGAGGTGTACTGTGAAACTGCTGCCGCGGTGAGTGGCAAACCTCTCGTTGTCGTGGGCGCGTCAGGAGTTGGGAAAAGCGCTGCTTTAGCGAATTTTGCAGCCCGGCGAAAAGCTAACGTGGCAGCTGCCCGCAGGGGGCCCCTGGCCGGAGAGGCCAAAAGCCATTTGGTAGACGGGTCGTTAGAATATACAGAATATGTATTTTTCCATGCGGTTGGCTGCTCTAGACTTAGTACCCAAGTGACCCACCTCCTCCGACGTTTGGTCAATGACTTGATCGTTCACTTTGAGCTCAAAGAGACGATGAATCTTGCAGATGAGAAGCTGCCGTGGATCCTACCCCGACTATTGGAGCGAGCTTCGAAAAAAGGGCGTGTTACTATAGTCATTGGCGGAGGTCTGCAACACATCTGTAGCAACGACAAAGACTACGGACTGAAGTGGCTGCCCATCAGCCTCCCTCCAAATGTGAGAATGATATTATCCGCCACAACGCCCAGTAAGGACTCTGACAATGGTAACAAAATCACCGACCATTCTCGAAGGCTAGAAGCCAAAATGCAACATACATGGAACGAAATGCAGAGAAGGAAATGGCCAACATTCCCACTAGAACAGCAGAGTGCATGTCTGGCCAATTTCATGGGTGGTTATTTATCATCGTGTACACAGTGTTCAAACCAAGACATGCTTGCCATAAGGACACAAGTCATTGAGACCATCTGTACGCATCCACTTGCGCCGAACACATTGTTTCTTACCTTCATGCTAAGAGCAATCTGCCATGCTATTTCTTTGGGGTACAACGTGAACCAGTGTTTGGTAGCTTGGATGCCTTGTCCTACGGCAGCAGATCTGATCGAGCGCATGCTTTTCCTCTTTGAATCGGGTATGATAAGAAAGAACTCTCTCGGCACAAGCAAGGCAAATCGTCTGGGGTCATTATTGGGTGATTCACTATCTCTGCTGTTCACGGCCAGGCACGGCCTACACGAAAAAGAACTATTCGAGTTGTTGGGCAGGGTCCGGGAACAATCTAGGTGGAATAGTCAGACAAAGGGTAAGTCGGCTGCTCGTAGAAAGGAATAAAAAACTACCAAATTGCTAACAGTTGTCGATGGCGCGTCGTATAAGGTACGGTTGTGCCCGTGAAGCTGAAGATCTTGAAGATGCTGATTGAACGGAAAAATAGGTTGATAGATGTCTTCAGGTCGTTTGATACCGATGGAGACGGGTAAGCGATATTGCCATTCTCTGGTATCATTTATCATTATTATTGGGTTTTCTGATATCTCTCTAACTCGTTGTGTTCTTATTTCTTCCGCGCTATAGAACCCTAAGTCACGAAGAGTTTTATATTGGAATGGAGAGATTGGATATTGATGTTAGCCATGGCGAGGTGACGCAGCTGATCAACGAGGTGGATTCTAACGGTGATGGCGAGATCGATTATCGGGAGACCCTCGAACATTTCGAGCAGCTAGCTAGATCGTATACCCATGGCAAGCGTAAAATTAGCGTCTTTGCGCGAAATGCTGCTGTAACGGATACATTTTCCATCACTGACGAGCACAAAAAGAATCTAATTAGCACTCTTCGGTGTGCTGGAGTGAGTTGCTTGGAGAGTGAGACTGGATATGTTCTCACTTTGCCGTTCGAAAACACGGCATTAAGAGATGTTATTTGGAAGAAGTATATCAAAGAAGAAGAAAACGAGCAAAAAAGCCGTTCCTACATCGTTGACTACTTCTCAAAGCAGGATCCTCCATCATTGCGGTCCTGTGAAGAATTGCCTTGGCATTTGAAGAAGGTTCGAAAGTAAGTGTATTTTGGGGGTCTTGTGGATGTGTTTGTATTTTGACACAATACAAACAATACACCTCGTTTCCATTGTTTTTGTTCGTAGCTGGCTAGAATTGAAGCGTGTCCTCGTAGACCTAAGGACACTCGATATCATGTTCAACAGCAGTGAATTGAAAGCTGAGCTTTTCAACTACTTACGGATATTGAGTATAGGAGGAAAAATCAAGTTTGATATCGTCAGGGAATATAATCACTCTATACAGATGTGGAGGAATCAAAATAATCCTTCCTCAAACCACATCTCACTGATGTCATACTTCATTGCGGAAGTAATGGGTTGGTTCGACGTAGGCATTTCAGGTCTCACGCAGTTGCCCCCACTGATGCGGGAAAAAGTGCCCGACGAGTACTTGTCAACAATAGCAGGGATTGAGGATCTGTCTCCAAGTACTTTACCCAGCTCTGGAACTCTTCAAAAACAAAAAAAGAGACCCAACCAGATACAATCCGAGGCGCAATATTATTTCAACAGGTGGATTTGGATTCAAGTAAGTATATCTTTTAGGACGGTTCATCGACGAGCTCTTCTCACAAGAAAAGTAGCAGCTATGACCATACTCTTCCGGGTCCTGGTGGCCTCATTAGAATTGGATATGTGTCCTCGGGCTTTGGAAACCATACAACCCATTTTCTGACACAAAAAATCTACCTTCATATACCATTCTATATATTGGGGACACCGCAATTACTCACTCATCTTGCTCTAATTATCACCTATGCTATCCATTGTTTTAGTTCCCTTGGCTTGCATTGAAAAATGCGTCAATCACGTACGAGGGCAAACGTCGCCAAGAACCAAAAGTTGATGAGAGTGACATCACCAGTGCCGAAAGCATACCCTCAGCTGATTATTCGATAAGCCTAAGAGACAAAGCAATGATACATGCGAGAGTTTCTGAGCCAAGCGCTACACTGCTGAAGCTTGACAAAATTGAGTCTTCAAAGCCGAAGAAGAAAAGTCCAACGGTGATTCCATCATTTGAGAGTAGGGAACTCAATGCGAGAGACTCCACATTTAATTCAAGTTATGAAGGTGCAATGAAGCAATTACGTGAAATGAAATCATTGCACGATAGTCTCGCTGTAGAAGCTGACGCGAAGGAAAAACAATTTCACGAGTTGGAAAACACGCAAAGAACGAAGCTGGTTGGTGATCTGAAGAGCCAAAAACACAGAAATGATGGAGTTAAGTCTCTGGTTGCATTGCAAAGTCGATTGGAACACTTGAATGGACTCGTTGACACCGCGTCCAACGCGGAACTATCATTTCAAAAAATTCTCTTGGCGCTTGCATCATATGACCCAACTAATCAAAGCCGACATCTCCAACTTGAACAACAAGTGCGGCTGTCTACGCAGCAAATGGTTGACCTCAAGCAGGAGAGAGGTGTCATTACCAAGGAGACTGAGAAAATTGAAGCCAGGTCGAAGAAGGTATCTGATGATGCCAAAGCAATAGCACAAGAAAGACATAGAATCGAGCCCTTGCTTGAGACGTTGCGCAACAGGGCAAATGATGACTTAATCAGATCGAAGGCTGCCCGTGTAACCTCGTTTGATCCAGCTGCATTCTCCCGTCGAGTAAGGATTGAAGGTAAGATAGCCAAGAGAAGAGAGAACAAACTGAAGCACAAGCAGTCGTGTGCTGGTGGCCTTGGCGTGGTGAACTTTCTTGAACCAGGTGAAATGCAAAAGGCGGCCAAGCTCCATCCTATGGAGAAGTTGGCTCAGGCAGCCGGCACACGTGATCCGGCAGCTATTATGCAAATATTCAATGAGTCAGAAACTCAAGTGCTTCGAACCCGTCTACGAAAGGGTGAGATGAAAGTAAAAGAACAATTGGCAAAGCTAGAAACCCTTGGAAGTCAAACAAAAGTGATCCATTTAGCAGACGGCGATGTCGAGATTCGCTCCGCTGCATCTATTGACAAAAGCAATGTCAATATGGAGGCTGTACTTTCCCGCAAACAGGAAAAGATGGACTCACTGTCCCAGCTTGTTCAAAATATCTCGTTGGCAATTCTCAATCTCAGTGGCATGGTACAATCGATAGAAGGCGATCAATCTCTCAATGAATTCGCTCACTTTGCCATGGAACCGGATGATCACACAAAACTGGATGAAGATGTTCAGCAACTTGTTCAATCAATTACATCTCTTCGCAAAGAAATTCCATCTGAATTCAGTTTGTTGGCAAAGAAGAACGAGAGCAATCAAGACCAAACAAGGCATCATAATATCAGGATATTGGCTCGGTCAGAGCAAGAGTCGAGGTTTGCTGCAGCCAATGGAACAGAACAGCTTCGCGAGTTGGAAGACGAAGACAGTAACGATAATGAACAGGATACTGATGAAGATTTTGGAAAGTTGGCCTCGTATATCAATCATGGTATCCATACCAATGCATCGCAAAATCAGCAAAGACAAGCCAATCTACTCAGCCACGCAAAGCAGGGAAAATATGCGAACAAAGGGATGATACTCGAAGCTGTCTTGTTTAACAGTACCAGAATTGAATAATTGCTAATTTACAGGGAACCACACAGTGGCTGTTTGATCAGCAGACCACAGCATGGAGAGATAACACCATTACTAGCAACGATCCCACTTTTCATCCTGGAAACGCGAACAAAGATCGTGCAGATGAGCAGAATCCAATAATACTAACACAAAAGAACTTCCTATCAGTCCCTAGTGTTGTGTAGATATTGAGTGGTGCACAATTGAAATCATATTTTTTATACATCTAGAGAAATTATGAGGCGGTCTGGATATGCCTCATATCCTCTTTACATCACGTAGGCCTTTATGGTATAGGCTGACTATATACCTTGTTCAATTCGTATCAGCAAGCAGAATTCAAATCTGCTATATATGGTACCAATAGGTACCAATCACCATTGGGGTGAAGTATGTATGCAACTCATGACAAACTTTCAAATACTTGTCATTTTTCTCCTTCTCCTGGGCCTCATAAGAGCGAGCATCTGTGTCTGTGACACGGATATCAAAGATAAAGACACCACGAAGTCATGTGTGATGATGGGGGAAGTCTTGTATCAGTCGGAGAAGTCCTATTTGCCTGCTGTATTACCATGCACAGCAGTCCTATCATTTGATAGAAGTCTTACCGTGTACTTGGTGTAGACTGCCCAGTAGCCTGATTGGGTCCTCAGAGGTAAATAATAGGTACATAGTCGCTAACAGTCACCGCTGTCTCGCCAGCAATTAATTACACCGTACTAACTAATTATCACCCAAAATACAACGCCTGTTGTATTTAGAATTCAACAGTCTCATACACTGAGGATTTCCCTGTCCCCAGTGAGATACCGCTAATCCCGCACAGCCAAATAATGATCATGCGAGGGGACCGAGGGCCATTATTGCCTGATCCTCAATACACAAGTGTTCACTTTGCATACCACTCCCCTAATCATCCTATGTGCCTATAAAAGTGATATGAAGCACCTCCGAAGGTATATTGCCATCCATTGGGTTGAGGTGCCATACTCAGCTGTAGGTACATGACTGAGGGCCATTATCGTACGCACCTCCATACACAAGTATTCACATTGCATCCTACTCTCTTACATTATCCTATGTGCCTATAAGTAGTGTTACGAAGCACATTGAGCCACATCCGTATCTGAGGAGGCTGGGGCTAGGATAGGGGGTGTTTTGGAGCCATTATCTTCCAAGGCTCGTAGACTAGTCATGCCATCCGCTGACCACTCATTTCCTTTGCCCTGGGGGACCTAACACGTGATTAGAAACACAGTTGACTCACTGTGGTAAAGTGTGATGTGCCACCCTCTCCTTCCTCATTGGGAACATTGCTGCATTCACCACAAAACACCAAGCCGGACGGCGGTTAGCAGCATCATCAATTGACTACCTGTATGGTCAGCCTATGTCATAGCATTTCTTCGAAGATCAGGTACTGGGAGGTGGTTGATAAAGGATTCATACGTGGGTACAGTTATCTGCTCACCAAGCATGATTTTGATAGATTTTGATCTCACCACCATGCAGACACGAAACAAATAATAAACTATTTTTATATCTATTCCACGAGAAACAATGAACCAAAACCAAGGCAACAAATATTCCATACCAAAATCATATACATGTCCCTCCTGCTAACATATTCATCCGACTTATTGTGTTGGGATTAATTTCCGTTAATGTTGAGCAAGAGAACAAAACTTCCATATGTTAGGTTCACTAGTAGTATAGATTACTTGGATTCAGAAATGGGTACGCCACCCGATACTATGAAAACTCCTGATGCATCGTTCTGGTATGCATTTGACGTAGATCTGACCATGCCCACAGCAATATCGGCAACATCAGCCGAAGAATACTTTTGTGGCACAATGAAGTTCGGAACTAGGCCTAACCACGATGGGGTATGCGGACTCCCCAGCAGGGCTCCCGGCTGAGCGATCATCAAATAAGGCAATCCAGCCTCGATCGTTAGACGTTCAGCAATTCCCTTGACATGATTGTAATATCCTCCTCCTGCAGCGGTTTTTGTTATGGAGCTCCACTGGGACGATTCATCGGCTCCGACAGCAGTCATGAGACAGTAATGAGACACGCCCGACGCCTTGCAGCGCTTGGCAAACTCGCCAGGTATCGTTGCATCAACACGAAGCAAGTCCTCCTTGGTCGCCTTGCGAGATGATCCATGCCCAATTGTACAAAATGCGACCTGGGCGCCGGAGAGATCCACATTGGTCATATCGTCGAGGGGATCGCACACCTCCACCCGAATTCGTTCTGGATCAATCGCTCTGAGATCGTCGAGGGCACGGCGCGAAACCAACACGACCTTTTGACATTGGGAATCAGCTAACAATGACTTTAGAACGTGTTGACCAACTGATCCAGATCCTCCCAGGACGGCTGCCACATAGTTCTTCATTTCATTCAGCTGAGCAACCTTGGAGCAACCGAATGAATGAAATGCAAAAGAACACGTTGGAACGAATGTGGAGAGATAGGGAGAGATGTAGATATTCATCGTTAGGGCTCAGCAAAAATAAAGAAGTACCATACAATAAGTAGGTGTTCCTGTAAGTCCATATCACATCAACGTCATTAATTAATATGTATGAAATTTCATGAGTATCTTTCCTTTTGTCGAACACTAAAATAAGATCTTTGAGCGTTCCCGCCATTTACATTGGTGGGTAACACCAAGCGAAAGCCACTTTAACAACTTTATGTTTACGACGCCCCCTCATCCTCTAACCAAGCTAATCTATGGATTGTTGCCAACAAATTGTAGTGAAAATGAGCTTCAATTCACCATGTCCACCTGCCTCTAAAATGTATTACCTAGTAGAATAATTCATGCATAAGTTTTGACTGTACATTGAACGATTCCCTCTCTCGATCAAGTTTCCCATTATTATCATTGTAAAAGAATACTCAATCTATCCTGTTCAATCAAGGGAATAATGATATGCAGCAATGATATCCATCCAATCCAAACTCAAGGCATGCACACCCTCCCCCCAGATACATAATGTTTGTCTGTCAACATAATATACCCAGGTATATCGTATCTATCATCTATCCACGACCAACCAAAGGCTGTCTCGTAGGCATCACCGTACTCTCCAAAACGTTCGCCTCATTCGGCAAATTGGCAACCATGGCAACATACCTCCCCAAATCATCCGCTTCCACAAACCCCTCCTCCTTCTCTCGTCGTGCAGCCTCCTCCGGTGACATGATGGCACTACGTACATTCCCCGGGTTGATTTGGCACACTGCCACTACTCCCGTAGCCTCTTTGGATTTGGTAGTTTGCGACAAGTGTCTCCCCTCGATGGATAGGGCACGTGTCAATCCACCCAATGCATATTTGGAAGTGGTGTACGGAACGGAATGCAAACGGGGTGATTCACCGGCGATACTTCCAATGTTGATAATTCTACCGCCTGCGGGAGTTGCCATTTTGATCATTGCCACTTTACTCAAGATGAAGGGTACTATTAGATTGACTTCCATGACATCCCGAAATGTATCTGCAGAGACATTTGCAATTGGTTCGTTTCCGAGTGAACATCCCGCACAATTTACGAGTAGATCCAATCTGTTCAATGATTGTACATTGACATCGTCCGATTTTTGTAGGGATTCAAAATGAGCATTTAATGTGGAACTGATGGAAGATTCACTGGTCATTTCAGCCTTTAGAAATGTATCGTATGGAAGCACATCGGGTGTCTTCCCATCGACGTCGGTAATAGAAGGAGGCGGGGGACGCCGTCCAATGAGAATGATATGCCAAGATGTGGAGGGCGTGGAGGAGGCTTTGAGTGCTTGGGCGATGGCGTAGCCGATGGTGCCGGATGCTCCGGTTAGGAGACAGACCTTGGTTTCGCTGGCGGTAGATGGCATTGTTGGCTTTTTTGGCACATGTTTGTGTGTTATTGATGTTGCGTTGAAGAAGGTTGAAGATGTTGACATTATTGAGATAGATACGATAGATTGAGATTTCTCATTTGGATCTGGTCTCCCGCCAAATTCGTATCTAATTCCTTATCAACTCAAGAGCGCGAGGCCACTCTCAAATTTACAGGAGGAGTATTACGGTATGGGGTTGTAGTGTTGTTGGTTGGAAGGTTAATATTTCAAGTACTTCTTCCAAATGTTTTTGATATCTCATAATAGATTGTACCCCCAAAGATAACCCCTTCATTCTGACACTGGGGAAGACTCAACGCAAATTGGGGCCACACAAACTCGCATAATTCCGCTTTCCTCTTCCGCAACAGACAAGAACGATAACAAAGGACCGGACAATACGGGGACAATCACCGTCGTCTCGTCAAATCAATCAAGGTCCAAAAGGATACCGCCGCCGCCGACAAACCAATGCCGTCAGCCATGGACGAGGACGAAGCAAATCCGACGGCGACGAAGGAAGCGAAGCCCATCGAGGTCAAGCAACTTCAACGATATTACACCGTCCTTCGAGACTTCATGGCGCACTTCCATTCGATGGATGATATTTTTCCGCCTAATCATGAGGTCAGTATCCTTCTCACTGTCATGAAAATTGTATCACATCTTGTGCTAACCCTAACGTTTTCCCGCTCTCGAATTGCAATATTGCAGTTTACTCAAGACGAACTCAGCGCCGTCACCCCCCAAGACATTATCAAATGGATGAACATGAAGCTCTACAACAAGGAGGATCCCGAGGAGGACGAACGTCCTAGCAATGGCTCCCATCACACCCTCGATTACTACAAGAAGTCAATTTCGTACTTCATGCCCAAGAAGGAAACTAGCTGGGATCCAACCGAAAAGACGGGAAATCCCACACGGTCCAACGAGGTGAATAATCTCATCAAGAAGATTCGTGAGTTTGATGCCGAGATTGGCGGGTCGAAGAAGCGCAAGTCGTTGTCCGCCCAGAATAAGTTGAATGACCCATCCACTCCTGCGGATGCGGCGAAGAAGGCGAGGGCATCACTTCCTGCTGGCTTTCCACCACTACCACAAATGACTGTGTCGACCGATACTGCGGGGATGCAGGGCATCCTCCGTCGTATGCATGCTCAGAATGCCTCCTTCATTGATTTGTTTGGTACGCTCAGCCAATCCCTTGAAATGTTCAAGACTACATTGCAGTCAAACAACATGGCCATTATGAACGAGATTGCCAATCTCAGCCCTGGTGCAGTTGTAAATCTTGCTACTACTCCCAACCAAATGGATTTCAGTGTTGCTGTAGGGGCAGCTGCTGAAACACAGCCCACACCAGCCGTTGGCACCGGTATGCTCGATTGGCAGTACGTCCACCCTGATGGTGTGAGGAGGAGGTAAGTAGTTTGTATTGAAGTCATTTGCGTTGTCAAAATATGCCCTGTTCATATTATTATTCATCACTTATGATTTTTGCATTCGTTCCTCTCTGCCAGAGTGCCGCCGACGTGGACATTCCCTCATTCCAACTTGCAAGAAATGGTATGTTACCTCTTTGGAAAGGTGTTTTGTATTCACAACATTTGAATGATTCCCTTACCTATCTTATCATATCATTTTACCACAGTACATTCTGTGGCACTGTGGAGATTATCAAAACAGGATCTCCCCAATGAAGCTCTTCGATAACTCAGATGTGAGTTTTCTTGGCAAGAGGGCAAGGATGAACTTGAACGAAGTCAAGAATCTCATGGCCACGATTGACGAGGAAGCCACAAGGAAGGGTAGCACTCCAGGACCCACCATGACGCTGAATCAAGCCTCGGCTTGTTTCCAAGCAGGCCTTAGCGGTTTCAACTTCTCTGCCACGACGCCTACGGGCAAGCAGAGGAATATTCTGCGCTTGAAGTGGAGTACGCTGACCAAGTACAACAAGGTGGGGTCTATTCCCGGGACAACTCCCACGAAGGATTACAAAGATGAAGAAGTTGATGAAGAAAAGGCTCGCCAGGAGTTCATTGTCCCCTCGTTGAATGATATGCCAAGCGACAACTGGTGGTACGAGCACGATGATGGAGTCAAGAGGAGGGTGCCAAGCACTTGGGGTTTTCCCATGTTTGGGCTTGAAGACATGTATGGTAAGCCTTGGTTAACGTCGTTTGCCATATGCTGCTTTGAAGGAAGATATGATTTCGCTTTGAAGGAAGATATGGTTTCTCACCCACTTCTTCTTCTGTTTGCAGTCTTTTGGCACTGCGGAGATGAGGACCAGAAGATCTCTCCCATGAAAATGTTCCAAGTCTCGGATGTCTACCTCCTGAAACGAGCCAAGACCAACCTTTCCGAGGTTCGAGCAGTCATGACCCTCGTCGATCTCGAGGCTGCCAAACAGGGCATGACGGTCAAGTCTGTAATGACGGAGGAAGAGGCGAGGGAGTGCTGCCGCGTTGGATACCCCGGACTCAATATTCCTGCCACCACTCCAGATGGACGTAATCGTGATATTCTGAACATGAAGTGGTCCTCTGCAGTGAGGCTCAAGACTCCCGTTGGCAAGAAACATTTGACCCAAGAGAAGACGCCCGAACCGGAAGCTGAAGAAGATGATGAGTTGCCTGAACCAGAAGCGGAACAAGATGAAGAGTTGCCTGAAGCGGAAATTGATGTGTAAAGTGCTAAGATGCTGGGAATATCTCCAGAAGGATTACATAGAGTTTGAGATGGATCTCATGGGATGAGATGCCTAATGAATAATATCATTGATGTTGTTAGTGCAAATATGCATGGGAGAAGGATAGTGTGTGTGGAGATGCTACATGAATTGTTTTGATTGACAGAGAGTAAATATATTTAGTTTCATATGATAAGTAGCAGCTAGCAAACAGGTTATGTTGCTTGCAATAGCTTGACTGGAAGCCGACGACTCTGCCAAGCCAGGCCAGGCAGGGGGAATACATACCATGACACATGGTGTTCAAGTTCTTCCACAAGAACTTCCTCCTGGGCGAGGGGAGCTATGAAGCTGGGCATCGAAGCATGTATACAAAGACCCACAGCGCGAAAAGAAGCGTGGTGCCAGGTAATGAATTACTCAATGTTCTTGAGTGGCCAAGTTTGTCATTTGTTTTCATGATTGATATGCCAAGTTAATACAGTAGAAATAAGACGCCATCATTATTATCTTATATTAACCTCTGGCTGGATCATACATAATATTTTGCTTGGCTATTATATGAAAACTGAAATGATAATCAACCCCTTCGTCCTGATATTACTATACACCCTCACACTGCTTCTGTTAGCTCTAGTGGTGCCACTGCTTCTAGCTCTTGCTCTGGCATCACTGCTTCTAGCTCTTGCTCTGGCACCACCGCCTCTATCTCTTGGTCGTCGGCCTCTTTTTCTTCGTCGGCATCTTCATCTTTAACCTTGCCATCAGCACTCACTTCTTTAATAATGCCACTCTCATGCATCCTGTTGTACACCGACTGCCACGTAACAGTGCCAGTCCTCCCATTAGTCCGTTTGAACTTGATACGATCCTCGATGCCATCCCATACCGTGTACCATAGAGTCTTGATATTTTCGTCGTCCCATCCCTCCTCGTACCAACAGCCAAACTTGACACCAAAGTGGTTAATGACCTTCATGACACAGCGCAATTTCGACAGGTAGCCTGTGCCACTCTTGAGGTGACCCACGTAGCTAGAGTGGATGTATTTGAATGGAGGAATCTTCCTCTCTGGATCTCCAAGTAGCCACAAATGGAGTGCGTCAACTATCGAAGAGGTGATGGGAAACTCCCAATCTGTGAGCAATGGAGAGGAAGGCAGAAAGGTCAGTGGCTGCGGCTGAATCGAGAAAACATCTCGTGGGAAGAAATGAACAACTGACTTACCTTCGGGCAGTGGATTCAGTTTGCCATTATGCACACCCCATAGGAGCTCCATGCTACGAGACCTTGTACTAGTTGAAACACCAGAGCCATCTTCTGCGTCACCACCTTCTTCGCCAGCCTGTACTGGTGTAACACCTCGAGCTGCCTCTTCCGTTGACTTAACCACAAAGCTTGCCACGAGTTCATCTTTCAATATTTGGGGGTTGTCGGCCATCTCTCGGGCGATCCCTTGTTGCTTGGCAAGGCTATTCATCAACGTCCTACAGCCGATATCTCCATCTTTGGCATCGTTGCTGCTCGGACCAATGAGAGCCTCGATGCCGGGCCAGATTTTCGTCCACAGAATAGCAATCCTATCACCATCCCAGTTTTCGCACCAATACCCTGCCTTCAACCCGAGATACCTGCATATCTTCATGAATCTGCGAACTTTATTGAAGGTATCTGCTGCACCTTTGACATGCTTCATGTGACCTACAGTTAGGTATTGCAACGGTGGAGTATGGCTTGATGGTTCTCCCAGCATCCACATATTGATAGCTTCCAATACAGATAGCCTGGTAGGGAAAATCCAATCAGCTGGAAGAAGAGAACGAATTGAAGAATGAGTATTACAGCAGGCTATAAACCAAATGAAAAGTAATGGATCTCATCACATACCTTCCAATGGAGTGAGCTTCCCGTTTTGAACATGCCAAGCGGTGAATAGGTTACGTGAGCGCGGGAGTAGCGGGGCCACAGGAGCGTCGGCGTGATGAGCTTGTTGATTAGCAGTGGCAGTTGCAATCCTTGCTCCAATGTTGGACACTTGACCAATCATTACTCCATAGGATGTCTCAACATCTCGCTTCATCTTTTCCACCTTGGCACTCATATCGTCGAGAGCGCGCACGAACTTGTTCTGCTGGGCATGCATGTGACGAAGCAGGCCATTCACTTCCTCTGATACTGTAAATGGGAGAGGTTCAGATGCTCTGTTCGGAGTAGTTTTGGCTTTCTTCCTTGGCTTGGATTTCGGCTTACCACCGCCATCTTCACTGTTCCTCTTCCCCGTATTTTTGGGCGTAGCAATACCATCATCATTCAACGCCTTGACCTTTGCGATTAGGTCCCTAATCTCTTTCGAACGTGTAGGATTTCCAGTCTTTGCATTGGTATCCCAATCTGTCATACCGCTGGGCATGAAATAACCAATACCCTTTCTGTAGAACGCAAGCGTGTGATGACTTCCCGACACGGATGCCTTGCCACCGGAAAAATCTGGCTCCAATACCCCGAACATTTTCACATTCATCCAGTTCACTGCAAAAGCATGAAATCAATTCAAAAAAAGGAAGTGTCAGGACATGGACATTTCATTGGTGCGAGAAGCGGGCTGGTATGATTTTTATTGTTCAACTTACCAATATCTTGCGGCTCAATCGCATTGAGCTCATCATCGGTGAACTGAGAACATCAGAAGGAATTCAAGGCCAATAAAATGAATTCAATGCGCACATCAAAGAAAAAAATGACAAAGAAGCACTCACCTCATGGTCCAAGGGATATGCCTCCGTCAGATGATGGAAATGCGCCATGAAGTCCCTGAGACATGCATAATAGCGCTTCAACTTGTGCTCCTTCGAATACGAATAGCCCGTCTTCTTGGGTGTTTCGTCCTCCTCCGCTAGCTCAGCATCGGGGATCTCCAACTCCTCCATCATGATGTCGTTTCCGGTGCTTGCCATTAGTGCTTCGTCGGTTGCGTGAGGCATCGATTGATTTGTGGAAAGTGCACGGAACACAAATAATGTTGAATCAAATGAGTTTTGGAAAGTGTTGAATGTTGGTGATCTTTTTGTGTTGAGCACTTCTTAGGTCTCTCCTACTAATTCCTATGCACCTCTACGAGAGTCAGAATTCTGAGGCGGCGAATGCACGCAACGAGCAGGGACAGACGCACGCCTTTCCATAGATTAGAGATTAGAGCACTTCAGTGTTTCATGGGGAGCACCTTCTCTTTACTTTCACCACCCTCTCAATGTTATACTGATGTTTTTGTGTTCAGATTTCGATTGCGAGCAACTTTGCTGTCTCAATAAACAACTCCAATGTCTAGATATTGATTCATGTTATGCAGGACATCCCTAAATACACAATCTTTCATCAATACATCTACTATTTCATTTCTAAATATTTCCATATTAGTCTACATACTCATCATACACGGCACATATAAATTCTTGGTTCCCATCCCTCTGGTCCCTATTCATCCAATGAAAGGCAGGTAATATTTAACACAGGCTTCAAACTCTTATCCGAATGATCCCTGCTCGCATACTGCGCCACAGACTTGGCGCCCTCATTCGACAATATACGTATACTCAACGTCTCGCCCAGAATAAGTGCTGATGATGCATCCACGCCATACCACTTCTTTGCCTCTATAGAATTCAAGTCGCTTAGGACAATGCCATCAGATTTGGGAGCATTATTCCAAGTTACTTCGTCCTCTAACCATGAATCATCGGAGGTGGTTACAAATGTCCCACCTTGTGATGAGTGCACTAAGGCATATACGAAGATGTTGGCATTCAACACTCCATCATTACACACTGAGCTGTCCACACCTGCTGTTTCGAACTGCAACACAGTTTCGTGTAGGCCGGCATTACTTTGGGCACTGCTTATTAGCATGGAGGGTACACTACCAAAGCATTTGTCGGGAAAGCCCGGCATGATTACGGCATCAGCAGTGGCTGGTACTGTGATGATCGTCTCTGTGCGAGACTCTTCTTCGGTACTTGGGCTACTTGCAGTTCGTCCATATCGGAGTGCTGAAGTGAGCGGGTGCAATAGAGATGATGACTGTGTGGTCTCCTTCTTGTGTGTTGAAGTGTAAGTTATTTCATCATTGCCCGATGCTGTGGTGGATGTGGTGTCTACCAAAGAAGATCCGATGCAAGGATCATGCTTATCAAGCCTACGGCCGCCACGGAGATTTCTACCCCTACCTTCTTCGTTGCAGTCAACTTCAACTGCAGCACTACCGCTGCTACCTGCCCTTGCGCTCTGATACTCAACCCCAAGTGTAAGCCCCTCTGATGACTCATGATTGGACACAAGATCATCGCCATTCTCCTCATGCTGCAGCGGTTTCTTCACCGCAGCCATTTGATCCACAACCTTAATCGCAACAATACCCTCATCGCAAATGTTCGCTTGACATACAATGTATCCACAATGATCCGTGCCTACAAACCCCTTTTGGGGAGTGTACTTGACTTGATTGTTGGAAAGTTTGCAGTCTCCATTCTCGGCACCCCCCGTGTGGGTTAGCTTGAGTTCACCCATGCCTTTGACAAAGTCGTTGGAGGTGACATCGATGGTGATTGGGGCGTTGAGGGATGTGACTACTAATTCGTCTTCGGCGTAGACCTTTTCCAAGCCTGCTCCTTCCTCTTGACCTGATGATGATTCTTGCCCGCTTTCGAAAGTTGACTCTTGCACTTCGGGCTTGTTGGCAGTTGGGATGGGCCTTGTGTCTGGCTCGTCTTCGGTAGCGTCCTCCTTTTTCTCCGAAGCCATTGGTCTCGGCGGCCTAGCAGGTCTGTTATTGTTGCTATTGGCAGCAACCTCATCATAAATCTGAGTTGGCAATACTTTGACTTCAACCCGTCCCTTATCGCATTCCCCATCCGAACATACCATGTAGGCGCATCGATCCCATCCTACAAATTCTCCAGGTGGCGTGTATCTAACTTGATTCCCAACCAGCTCACATGTGCCATGTTTTGCTCTATTCACATCGGAAACAACCAGAGGCTTGTTGCTTGAAGAAGAATCATTGGCAGTGACATCAATTATAATGGGTGTATCGCCCGCAGTGGTAGCCTCATCGTCTTGAGTAAAGACTTCGGATGGTTTTTGTGTAACCTTGATGGAAACAGTGGCTGTGGAGCAGCGCTCAGTGGTGTCGCACATCGTGTATTTGAATGCTGGGTGAAGAATATGATTGAGAAAAACACGGTAATAGTAGAAGGTGAGCGATATTAAATCAATGAAAATTTGAACACGAGAAGTGCACTTGATTGCACACTTGAATTTCACTCACAGTCATTCCCAGTAAATCCCTCAGCAGGAGTGTACCTCAATTGTCCACCCTCTTCCTCAACACTCCCACCACTCTCGGGACTAGTCCACGAATACACAGCCAATGAATCACCATCTGGATCTTCATCATTGGCCAAGACATCAATCAATGCGGATGCACCCTCCGCTACTTCAATAGAATCAGGCGTGGCAACCGGATCCGAATTGGATGAATACACCTCCATATCTTCATATTCCAACCCATCTTCCGTATTCATCATGGGCTCCGGCACAGGCTTGGCCTCCGCCACTGGCACATTGGAAGATCCAACCTCATAATCATTACCAATCAACGACCCAATCACCTTGATTTTTATCCTGGCATAATTACATACTGCCTCATTGACAATGTCTGGTGATTGCGCCAAGCATACCTTGTAGGTACATCGATCCCATCCTTCAAAGTCTTCCGCGGGCGTATACAATACTTTATTATCATTGGTCACTGCGCAAGTTCCTTGGAGAGCGTTGGTGGTTTCCGTGACAATGGCTGCACCGGCGTATTCATCGTTGGCAGTGACATCGACGCGGATGGGTTGGTTTTTGTAGGTTATAATGCCATCGTCTACGGCGGCAATGGTTCCACCGCTTGATTGGGCCTGAGGCCCACTGGCATTATCACCACCAAAGTTCAAGCTTGAACCACCGGCATCCGCGTCGCCCAGAGAGCTTGCCGAGCCGCCGACTCCGGGAGCGCCGCCGTCATTCCCAGCTAGAGCCGACGCGCCAGGCCCCAACACCTCGACATACACCCACCCCTCATCACAAACATCCTCTCTCTCCCCCAAACAGACCATGTAAGCACATCGATCTCTACCCACAAACCCACTATTGGCAGTATACACGACTTTATTCCTTTCGCTAACCATACACTCCCCGTGTCTTCCCGCACGAGCAGAGGTGACTTTGAGAGAAGTGCCAATATCGTTGGACGTGACGTCAATGGCTACGGAAATGCCAGAGTTGGTTACTGCGGTATCGTCCTTTGCGAATATGGAATTTTGATCGGCGGCGTTATTGATGACGAAGGGTTTTTCTTCAATGGTAACGGCGGTATCCTCTGTTGGAAGACCCTCGGCAATCATCGGTTCGGTATTCAAAGAGGCGTCCTCGTTGTAGGCTTCCGGTCCACTAGCACCATTCAGCTCGCCCTCAGCACCACCGATGCCACTTCCCTCAGCGGCACCACTCCCATCATCACCCACTATCAAAATCTCGGCACAATTCCAATATTCAACCTGAGCACCACCCCCATTATTCCCTTCTCCACCCTCCAAATCCTTATTGCACTCGCCACCCCATTGTTCTTTCCATTCGCCCCACTCCGCCGGCCATTGGTAGGAGTCGTAGCCTGGGGGGTGGCAATCGCGGGCCGTCGTGTAGTGCCATCGGAGCAGAACGTATTTGGAGTTTGGCGGTGTTATTATTGAGTAGTTTGATGGAGAGTCGTCATTGGCGCTGTTGTTGGAGGCGTCGGACCACAGTGCCGAAATTGGCTCCATGCCGCCATCATTCTCCATGCCAGTGCCGGTAGCGGCGGCGCCTGCGGAGGTTCCCACCGCTCCTGTACTGCTGGCGTCATTATTTGCCGTTCCCGCGCCTCCGCCGCCCGAGGATGGGCTGCCGCCAGAGGCAAACGCGTGAGCCGCCGAAGTGCTACTGGCGGGGGTCCAGCCGTCGTCTCCAGCCTCGCTATTGGCTTCTGCCGGCGATAATGGTCGTCCTGCATTAGCATTATTATTGTCACCGCCGCCACCAGCACCAGCGACTGCTCCTCCTCCCGCTCCTCCATCCACACCCTCACTACTACTACTACTACCACTACCACTACTACTACCACTATTCAACATGTCCTCCCTCACAAACTCTGGTAAATCCCCAACATCAATCCCCTCCCCATAAATGGCCTTGCTTCCGTAACTCAACGTGGAGCTCTGCGCCACTTTCGGTCCGCCTTCGACGACGGTCACTGGGCCATGCAGGGTGACGATCGTGGTGGTGCCATTGCCGTCGGTGCTGAGGGAAGAGATGAGGACCGTTTCGACTTGGGATGCGACGACGTTTGTTCCTTGTTGGGTGGCTATCCACTGCTGTTGCCGTGGCTCAAGCTGTTGCTGCTGCTGCTCCTGCTCCTGTTTTGCTCGAGATTGGACGACTAACAACTTGGAAGATGTGGATTCCTTTTGATGCCATGGTTGATTATTGGCGGTCCTCCGCTGATTCTGATGCTCCGATTGTTCATCGTGTTGTTGTTGTTGTTGTTGTTGGAGCCACAGTGGCAGCTCTGATTGGATCCGTCGTGGGGATTCAAGTAGCAGTGCCCTTCCTCCACCATTGTCTTGTCCAGCTTCGTGGTGTTCCAAAAACTGCTGCCCCATGGTCTTTGTTGACGTGGCAAGCGCATCAGTCCATCTCCCCTCCGCGTACTCCCCATTCGGTACTACTACACCACCACCCTGACGTTGTTCCAATGGTCCCAAAGAATCAGCAGTCAATAACTCCACAGCTCGGGGCAACCTAAACGTGTACGAAAATTCCATCATGTCCGCTCCCCCGGGGCCAGCCTCTTGTCCATTTATTCGTTGCAATAATCCCCCGCCTCCATTAGTATTGCCATTGTTAGTATTGGTGTCGACAAATGCACTAGAGTAGGGAACATACGCCCTCCCGGGATACGATTCGTCCTTGACGGCACCATAGTAACCATCGCGCACAAACTCGAGCGGGTACCTCTCGAAACAATCCTCGGCGGGACTCTCCGGATATTGGAGGGGACACACCGAAAATTCAAAATGACCGCCGGCACGTTCGTTGAACAGCTGAACGGTCACCTCGATCTCCCCACCACCGCTGCTGCTGCTGTATACACTTTGTATATTCAACGGCAGCAATTGATCCATTCTGTTTTTGGGGTGATTGTAATTGCGCTCGCCTCCGTCGGCGCTGCCGCAAGTTTGACCGGAGTTGAGCGAGTGGGGTGTTGGTTCCAATTCGGGCAGACTAGAAAGGGGGTGGGAGGAGGAGGTGGGGAGGTGCGAGTTTAGAGAGTAGGCGAGGTAATTTCGAGAGGGCGGGTTGGTCAGGTAGCCTCCTCCTGCTGTAGTAGTGGTAGCAGTAGTAGTGGTAGTAGTATTCGCCACCACTTCCATGAATAGTGGTGATGATGAGCCGAGCAGTAGGAATAAGGCCGTGGAAAGTCGCTGCCGTCGCCTGCTTCTTGGTCGATGGCAGCACTGGCCCATTATTGCTCGCAGAGAATGCTGTCGTTTCTCCACCGCCGCCGCCATTACAATGTTTGTCGGGCTGGCTTCTGGACCGTCGCGTACGGCAACGGATGCAGCAGCAGCAGCAGCAGCAGCGGCCATTGAATAATGTATCATGTCTTTCTCCATCGCAGCATCATTCGCTGCATCCTCCATAGTATTATTCGAATGTAACAACAACAACTGCTCGTGATGCAATGGCGGATGATGGGACATGATGTCAACAGTGTCAGTAGTTGAGGCATTGCCATTATTATTAGTATCGCCCTCGTCGTCTGAGGAATAATAGTCATCCTCCATTCTCATTGTATTATTTTTGGGTCAATTATATATATATCTCCGCAGATCTGTATTCTCTCTTTATATAATGCAAACCAAACTTATACCTGTTGTACAGATTGGGCGCTGCAGCTCTCTAGCTGGGCATGCAGAGGCTAACTATTCCGCTCCGATATACATTAGGGTTCTCTCGCCATGCCATGGTCAATTCATCAAGTCAATAACGCACGATTGTTTGTGGAAGTTGCAAGCATGAAAGTGATGAAAGCTTGCCGTTGCGTGTGACTAAAAATTGGCGGCGAGAATTGGAATTATTGGAGTAGCCATCCACGGTACAAACAATGTCGTCTACTTGGTAGACATTATTTGGTATATTATATATTATGTAGCCCTCAAATTTTCGATTTGAAAGGGCAATAGACTACTCACTTTGAGAACTGTCAGCGGGACTCCCAAGAATGTTTCAGGGCAATAGGTAAATACTTACAACATCATCCCCTTTGGCAAAATAGAATACTGTCAGCGTGACTCCCAATGATACTTCTTCATAGACGAAGGTTCTCATTTTGTTGTCGTCGGAAGAATTGGAGGGACGCGCACGGACGCGTGGAAGCATTCTAGTAGGACCCCTGAAGTGCCTAGCTTCGCTACTAGCTTCGAACCCCGGTTACCGGAA
>JALLAU010000024.1:0-27354 GCA_036939495.1 Thalassiosira hispida | reverse complement strand
GATGATACGAGTGTGTTGCAAGACTGGTCCAATATCCACATCAAATCTTTCACAGATCTGGGTCTGGGTAACAATGGTTGGCATTTCTTCCGCCTCAGCTCACCAGACCTCTTACTGCAAGAGGGCCTCTCAGATTTGGCTTGTATTGAAACACTGGGCAATCACTGAGTGGTTCTAGTACAATGGTGAATACAGGGAGGGTGTTTTGATGATGATGATATATGAGTGTGTTGCAAGACTGGTCCACCAACCCCCATATGAATATGAAGACATTCACAGGCCTGGGTAAAAATGGCTGGCCTTGCTTCCACCTCAATCTACCAGACTACTTTCACCGCAAGTTGGCGTAACAGATTGGCAGTGTTAGGCTGAAACTCTGGCCAATTATTGAGTGGTTCTAGCATACGGTGAATGCAGGGGAGGGTGTTACCACTGAGGGGTTCTAGCACACAGCACACGGTGGCGGTGATGTCATACATGATGTTGTGATACTATGAGGGATTGGTAAGACTGTTCCAATACCCCAACAAGACCTTCACAGGCCTGGGTAACAATGGTTTGCCTTGTTTCCCCCTCATCTCACCAGACTACTTTCACTGCAAGAGTGTTCTTCAGATTTGGTTGATGCTCGTGTTGAAATTGCGGCCAACAATTTTTGAGATGTTCTTTCATACAGTGAATATGCAAGGAGGGTGTTGCGATGATATGTGTGTGACGCAAGAGTGGTCCAATATCTTTGGGGAACAGAACCAGGGACCTTCGTACGAACAAATTAGGAAATTAGACTGACTAAATCACTTGACCTCCCAATTCTATTTGTAGTGTGTAGGGCTGCGGAGTGATGCCTCATAGGCTGGCAGTGCCCAAAGCAAACTTGATTTTTCAAACATGACATATAATTTCTACCATTAGAAGCAATGTATGTTTCTCCTTGCATTACATCCCATCATTTGATGTGTTGAGAGGGACTCACTTTTTGGACTTTGGCTGAAAACACATCTAACCAAAATCAGGTGTATGTAGGTGGGGTGATGCCTCTACTAAAGGAAGCTTCTCGCACCTTTCATTCCTTTACACCTAATAAATGGTTGTCAGCCCTCAGGATAATGTATGCCCCTTTTTGCATCCCCGCACCATTCGTTGCGCACAGTTGCGTTGGACTTTGGTGTATAACACATAAAATCGATTCTAGTTGTATAGGTGTGGAGAGTGATGCCTTACAGATTGGTAGGCGCCAATCAAATCTCTTCACACCTGACCAGTGCTCCTGTTAACACTATTGATCCACCGTCTCTGGTGCTGGTGGTGCTTGCTAATCTATTTCCATCTGCAATCACTCATTCCTTCACCGTTCAGTTTTGCTCAGCTATTGTTCGGGATTAGGATTGGGCGGAAACACTCCATTTTTGTTTTGGATACATACCAACCATACCCTACCCAGGAGACCCATTCCACAGTTATTAGCTTGCAATCTAAATATGTCTAACTTCTCTAATTGGCTAACCCTTTCAAGTCACAGTTTTTGTTTGAGTGTTAACCAAACCACACCCACCATAATCTATTGTTTTGTTGTTGATCTGTGCTGCTGCTGGGACATGTGTTCTGGTATACTTGGTAGTATTTGTTAGATATGGCATCTCTGGATGGTGGGCATGGTGGGCATGGTGGGACATAATGCTTCATCCTTGGTTGTATGCCGTTAACATCACAGCCATTTGGCTCGCATCATCAACACCAATCGTGCATCCTGCATCCTACCAGGACTAAGGAGTCATATGTCCTGTGCATTGAGACAACTTGTCGAGTTTCAAGTTGAGAGACCCACATTTAGAATCTGGATAGACAACAACTACAAAAGAGTATCTTTATAGGCATGCTCAATTTCCTCAAGAAAAAACTCTTCTATGGGAAACCAGTTCAATGCTCAGTTCAACAGGGATGAGTCTGGGCTGGCTTGAGGATGTTGGGGTTTGGTGTCGCCAAGATGGGGCAGTGTTGGTGTTGGTGACTGGCAGTGATTGTTGATTGTAGACACGTGATTGTGCTGGCGCCGACGCACATGGATTCTTGGTGAGCTCCATGTTTGTTGCTGGCCATCTCTAATTTTTCAATGAACCAACCACCGACACACAGTAGCAGTAGCAACAACGATGACAATAACCATGGACTCGCTGCACGATCAATGAATCAGGCCCTTTCAATCTCAAACCATCCCACCAAATTGAAAATGAGACCGTGAGTCTCATTTTTGTGGGATTACGTTAGCTGTTCTTACTTAATATTTTTTTGAAAAGAATCCCAGCGTAAATCCTTGACCAAACTAATTTGAATTGCCACGTTGTGATTCGTTCACTGATCATGCGATGACTCCTGGCCATGGCAACGGCAATCATACATAGATAGACCATCTACGGGACAGTTGAAAGGGGCATGCTCAATGGCTCAAAAACCTCATATCCCTAGAGGTAGCATTGCAGAGCACAGGGGAAGCATTAGGTATATTTACAAGCATATCAAATCCCAATGAAATGATTTGGTGCTTTTCTTGTCCGAGATACGGAAAAGTCCTTTTTGAGTCAAGGTCGTGACTTAGCTAGCCGTTATTATGGAATTCCTTCGAAAAACTTGCGAAAAACTCATTAGTTTTTCTCCCAAGAGGGAATCGAGAATCGACCAAAACCGGACCAACGACTGCATTGACATTGCATAGCAAATTGCAACCATCCATAATAAATATCATATCGTACCACCATGGCGACGATAGCAATAACTAGACGACTGGCATAGACACCGATCCCATCAAACATAGACGGAATAGACACGGAGAGGCAGCGTGGGGCGAGGTCAGCATCATCATGCCGGCGGTCAGGGATAAAAAATATGAGGAAATGCGTCACGCCACAATGAACGACGATGGCGATGGCATTCCGTCAAGATCAAAATCAAAGGCCTCAACTAAAACACCAACGAGGCAAGTATCAAAGTGCGAAGAAGACAAGGAGAATGGTCCTCTCAGCAGCCATCGCGATCCCAGGAGGACGCCGCTCCTATCTAGAATTCCATTCACCCCTACGCCAAATCCAAAATCAGCGGGAGGCCCTAAAAGCAGCGCCCGGAGTAGGAAGGATGTCACGCCAGCCTACGCCTACAAAAATGCAGAGACTGGACTGTTGGAAATTAGTACAGTTATTCCTCCATCGCTCTCAATGGTGGCCAACGAAGATGACACGGTGGTTGGATTGGATGCAGATGGAAGCATTGCAAATACAAAATTGGCACTCTATCCTATTGCATTGAATGGTGGAGGGGCAGGCTTGTATCGAGATCCGCGAGAATTTGCAAATGGAAATGCTGGTGGCTTTTCGACCAATCATAAGACTGCGAGCTCTCGTCGGGCGCCGTTGAAGAGCCACGTGCGTTTTGCCTGGCCTTATGAAACTAAGAAAAATGATGCAGCACAGCAGCCTGCAGATAGAGATTTAGAATCAGGTCTAGGCCAAACTCCAAACGACGATGACGATGATGACGACGATAGGACTCACCGCACCCGACAGAGTCTAGGGACCTTGGCATCTGCAATGAATCCTTGGAAAATATGGGAAAACGTCCACAACGAAATGTCGCGTTTAGCCGCGGTTCGAACAGAGCGTATAGAAGATGAAGCATCACACGTCACTCTTGCAAGACAACGGAACAAAGTTTCCAGAGTTTCGAGTGTTTACAATGACGATGACTTTGATTTTGCATTAGTCTTAGCACCACATGAAGCCTATGAATTTTGGGCAAGCCATTTAGATTTTAGGGAAGAGGCATTGCATCTTGTTGATGACGGTCCAGACATTGAAGAACTTGACGACGATGGACAGGATGACGATAGTACCATTGCCACAGCCACATGTCAGGGTGCAGTACCACAAAAGAATGGCCAAGTAGTTAAAGCAGCTACTCCAAAGAGTCCTATTGACGGTAGCGGATTGCGTCGCCGCAAAAACAGAACACCCACCTCGGGCACCAATCCAATCAATCGGTTCTCTTCTACGAAGCACACTCCATCCTCTGCCGGCCGGCATACATCCCACAGATCTCCCTTTCGTGCCCCTCGAACAAGCGAGCGTGTATTTAGCCAACGGAAAAGTCTCTTTGATAGAGCGGTGAATAGGTTTTCACCTCCTACTAGGTCACAGCGAAACTTGATGAACAGTTATGGCAGCAGGGAAGATGCCCCTCCAACCCCATCCAGCGGCAACAAACGATCTACAATATCACCATATGTTCAAAGGAGACGATGGGGTAACACCTACGATGGAGGCAAATCCTCTACGCCTAATCTCACCTCTCCACCAATTGTATCTTTGAAGAAAGGAAGCTCAGCCCAAAGGAAGAGACAGAGTAATATCTTTCAGTGGAAAGTGCATGGCAGTGGAGCGCGTGCTTCACGTGCTGGCGGTGGCTCTGATAAGAACGCTGCTGGCGAGCGCTTTAGTTCTATCAGAGGCAGCACCAAAAGGGATCGAGACGATGAGGATATAGATGCTTCGAAGGACAGCGAGGATATGTTCTTTTCATCTCCTGGAATCCCAAGAGGCATAGGTAAGTTTTGAGTACATCATCCAAGTTGTAAAATAGGGGCGCACCTCACCATTTGTGTCAACATTCCCTGATTTAGCGGCAAGAGTCCACGGCCTCGGTCAATTTCTTGAAGCATTGAAAATTGGGATAGTAGTGCGAAGGCACCATCCAAAGGGAAATTCTGCTTTTGTTCAGCTCTTTTCAGATGATGCTGGCGATTCCATTCAGTAAGTTCTTTCATCTATCACCTTTTCTTTATGCAAACTCAGAGCAAATCTAACGATATCTCTTCATACACCATTCTAGATTCAAATATATGCCAGAGGACGAAGCCGTGATTGCATTAAAAGAGCAAGCGCAAAGATACAACTCACGTCGGCGTAAGAAGAGAGCAAGGTTGAGTTTTGGAGAATACGAGTCGCGTAGAACAAGCCGTGGCAGCGAAATTACCAACCAAAACAATGACAATATTGATTCGTCAGTACCTCTTCCAGATTATCTAAAGGCGAAGATTGACCGAGAAGAAGACATTCGCAAAAAGGGAGGCTTCGTGAATGCAATTTCAAACAACGCTCTGAATTTTGCCAATTCTTTGACCATCGACGCAAAGGATATTGTTCAGGTTCAGCCAGCCACTCATATTGATCCATTTTCAAACGATAATCAGGGAACTTTATCGCTTCGACAATCCAGCACAAAATATGTAAAACGCACCACATTTTCTGTGATTGTTCCATCTCGCAGAGGGAAGCTGATCCAAGACTATTCTAGCATCGACCTGACCGAGAAATGGTATGTCTTGAGCAATTCTTTTGTACCGGACACTATTGCTGTGATTTCACTTCATATCTAACTGAACAATGCTATTCCTCATGACTATCCCAGGTGTGATGGCGAACACCAGTCTTTATTCCGTTCTTTGGACATAGAAATGGCAACAGAAGGAGAGTACTGGATGATATTGAAAGGTTTCATATTGTTGCATCGTGATGCGTCAACAGGTCGATTTGCAGCTCAGCGTGCAGGTGGGTTCGGATCTTATCATCGCCACGCAGTCATGGATGACAATGGAACAGATGTTGGCACTAAAAGTTTCACCGAAGCTCTTCCGCCTCCCAAAACATTGATTCAAAGACTAACAAAGAAGGATGATGTTGAGCAAGCTGAGGTTGCGCTGTACAATGCTACTGCTCCACCATCTGATTACTTCCTCGGTTTCAGCTCCCCTGGAACTCAAATTTGGGGCCGACTGCGGCAAGCAGGCTTGGAAACGCAACGACTTTATGCCTTGGATACACGGAAAGTAATGATCAAAGTAAGATGCCCAGTTGATAGACTGCAGGACGTAGCCGAGGCTTTGAAGCTGAAGCTGAAAACTAAAGACGGTAAGTAGTGATGTTGGATGTTACAACCAGATCTCATGACCCTTTCTCACAATTGTATCATTGTATACGGCAAATATTTTACAGGCGACTATGCGCCCTTCAGGGAAGATATGATATCACAGTTTGCCCCTACCGATGATGGCTTTGTGTCATGTGAGGATGATGTCGAGCACTTTGTATCTCTTTTTCGCTCTTCAGAAAGACAAAAGATCATTGACTTCATCATAGGATCACGCATTAGAGACTCGGGTGCTGAGCTTGGGCCGTCCACACAGCTTGGGAAACAGATTGAACGGCGAGTGCCATTGCATTCTCATGCCAAGCTCGAGGCATTGTATACATCCTGGGTGCTGTTCTGGCACCAATCCAATTGGACTGATCGTGACGGAAAGTCCCTCCAAGTTGGCAGGTCAAAGTCGAACGACAAATTGATCGCCAACTCTGCATCAAAAGAGGAGGAAGGATTTGATTCTGCATCAATCAAGCCACCCTCTCCTCAAGATCAAGTTCCGCGATTTCTATATCGTTTTTTTGTCGGTTGCTTCTACCAACCTTTGGATTCGATTGAAGAATACTACGGAGAGAAAGTATCCTTCTATTTTGCTTGGTTACAGCACTGCAGCTTCCACCTCATCTACCTCTCTCTGGTTGGCCTGATCGTGTTCATATGCCAAATAGTCAGTGGCAACTGGGACCACCCACTCCGTCCTTGGTTTTCTATCCTCGTTATGCTTTGGTCTTTTGTAGTTATGGTGACATGGCGTCGCCGGAGCAACTTTCTGGCCCATCAGTGGGGGACATTGGACTACCAAGAGGAGGAAGTGGCAAGGCCAGAGTTCAAGGGTACGGAGTATAAAATTTGCCCCGTCACAAATACGTACATCCCTTACTATCCACCATGGAAGCGTTGGCTGAAGATGTGCATCAGTATTCCCTTGACTGTTGGGTTTACCCTAGTCACTCTTCTAGTGATACTAATTGTCTATGGAAACAGAGATGCCGTGCTAGCGAATTACTTTGCCTCTGGCGAAGATCATACGTTCAAGCTTAGCTTTTCCGTGGATGCCATCGGAAGAATGGCACCCATCGTATCTGTCGAGCTAAACAGAGCTCATCTTCAGGACCCAAACTTCTGGTTGATTATGATTGGTTTCCCGACAGTGCTTGGTCTGACTTTGCCGCTGCTGAATTTTGTCCTTAGGAGGCTTTCTCTCTGGCTGAATACGCTGGAAAACCACCGAACAGAAGCAGAGCATCGATCACACTTCATCATCAAAGTGTTTGCCTTCAGATTCGTCTGCTACTTCGCTGCTCTCTACTACTATTCATTCATTGGAGTTGGGACGGCCAATCCTCAGGCTACGGAGCAAGGCATCCTTCGAGTCGCGTCGTCCCTGTTGACCTACCTGACCATAGCTCACTGGTGGAACATCTTCCTCCAGGTGTTCTTTCCACTGTTGTTGCATCGGTGGCGAGTATACCGCGAGCGCCTGCGCCTCAAAAATGAGCTTCGATCACTTGAAATGACAGAGCTAGAGCTTTCCCCATCCAACGAATATGACATAACTGCCGATGAACGTTTGGAATTGAAAAAGCAATTGCTCAACAAGCGCCTTCTCCTCGAGCATGCACAGGTAGGGATTTGGGAGGAGATGATGCTGCCAGAGCATGACAGCTTCACAGAATATTTATTCGCAGTTACACAGTTTGCCTACGTGGCATGCTTCAGTGTTGTCTTGCCAATCACACCTCTCATGGTGCTCATCAACCAATTGTTGAATATGAGGCTCGACGCCTTCAAGATTTGCCGTGCAAGACGCCGTCCACTCTCGCAAAAGACTGGTGGAATTGGCGTGTGGAATCACGTTCTTCACATAGTCACGGTTATCGCCATTCTCACAAACTGTTCTCTCATGGCCTTGACGAGCTTTCAATTCTCTTGGCTTGCGGACCAGATCGGCATACTTGGCGTATTTGCGCTTGCGATAGGATGGGAGCACTTGATGCTTCTTGTGAAGTACATCATGCAGCTGACTGTTTCAACAATGCCTGCTGGTATAGAGACTGAAATGAGGAGGAAGAAGTACGATCAAGAGCGGAAGAGGTACATGACATTGCGCGCAAAGAAAGAACGCCGGAGTGGCAGTGTAGGCATTGCGGGGGGCAATCAAATTCGTCGTAACGATAGCGTTGACAAAGGTGGAGAAGTGGAGAATATCAGCCCTCTCTTGACAAGCCCTTGTCCTCCAATCAGAGAATCCTCAGCAGAGTGTTACTCTGAATATACCGGAGAAAACAAGAATGACGAGACATTTGTTGAGAAACCCAAAGGGGGCATTGTCAATGTTCGTGCAACGAAGATTCATTCTCCCTTTCAGGAGAAAAATGGAGTTGGTTCACATCGCAGAGGGAGCAGACAGAAACATCCAAGTAGGAACCATAGTGGTCATTCAATTGGCAAAGGATTTGTGGGACCTTCCTCAAGCACGACCAAGTACGAGGAAAATCACCACCCCAATTTCGAGGAGGCAATCAGCAAATTTCCTCGACAATCACCTACGACGAATAGATCCCCTATGCAAACACAAGGTTATGCCAAGAACATGTCGAGTGCCAAGAACACCAGAAGAAGCGGTGCACCGTCATCGGACGCACACCAAGGCTACGGATCAAAATACTGGGAAGTCGCACGAAGCCATCATCAGCAGCAGCATCATGAGGAAGAAGTTCTCTCTCCATCTTCAACACTGTCCACCACGAAACCCGGAATGCCCACCCCCTGTCAATTGAACCTCGACAGCGACGACGATACTCTCTACACAGTCGAGGACGGATTCGCCACCACCACCCCCGCTGGATTTTACCAGGGTGCCACCGCGCCGCCAATGTCACCACCGGCCAGTCAGCAGAGTTACGCTGCACGAACGACAATGTCATCTGGGTCGGCGTATTACGATGGCAGGTTCTCGGAGGATACCATGAACGACGACGATGATGACAGTGGCCCGAAGGCCAAGTGGGGTGTTCATCATATCTTGCATTATGCCAAATCGGAAAGGAGCATGTCGTTGTCGGAGCAGAAGAAGTCTCGATGAGAGATTGATTTTTGATATTGATGTATAAAGATAAAAACCAGTGAAAGTGATAGAGTTGATGAGTGATAGTCTGTGTATCTAATGACTTTATATTTCTACTCATCATCTTATATACCACCCAATCCTGTGCAAGTTGTTTTTGTGCAACCCATATCGAGTAGGAGTATGAAATACTATCAATTTAGAAGAACTGTTGAACCCAATTCTAATTAGAATTGAGAAGCACAGCATCCTACAGCATCCCAGCCTCTTTTGCGTGTCAGAGCAGAAGGAGCTTGTTAGATGATTTTTGAATAAATGTGGATGGGTTCAACAGTTCTACAAGATTCATAGTATTTCATACTCGACATGAAGATATTGAGTTGAAGAATGACGGAAACATAATTATTTTCGAATTAAACTGATACTAGAATAGTTCGAACCAACATTTACTCTGGGTTTTTATCATTTCTTCGCATCATTTCCTTGTACACAATCCTATCATGATTTGATAAGTGATACACTACCTGTCATTGTCAAACCACCCAGGTGCACAAGCTACACGCCGTAATCTTCATCTATGCATTGAAAACACATCCCAGTCCCAATCTTATAATGTCTTCTTTGGCGTCTGACCCTTCTTGGATTTCTTCTTCTTCTTTGACGACTTTACTTCAGTTTCGGGGGATTCATTCGTATCATTCACTGTCTCATTTTCTTCATTCTCCTTCTCTTCCTCCACAATATTCTTGGACTTTTTCTTCTTCTTCTTAGACTTTGGAGTCTTTGTTTCATTGATGTTATTTTCAGTTGTAGTCACATCATCTCCATCGTCTGACACTTTTCGCTTCTTCTTCAAACCTCCATCCGCAGGCTGAGCACTAGCAGCATACCCAGGAAAATCATAATTAATCCCCAAACTCGCAAGCTTCTTCCTCTTCATTTCCTCCCTCTTGACCAACTTGGCGGTTATCCCCTTCATAGCCTCGGCCGGCCTAAACTTATTCACCTCCTCCCTCGCCTTCTTCTGCTTATCCGCCTTGGATGGGATTTTCTTCGGCCTAGAAAACATGTGCTCGTGCACCTTATCATTCGGCAATACGTGGCAGACCAATCGTTTTTCCAATAAAAAGTATCCCGACATGGTCTCGGCAACGATTTCCGAGACTTCGGGATCGATAAAGTCCACAAAGGCATATCCGCGGGATCGACCAGTTTTGGTGGAGCGGGAGACTTTGCATCGTTTCACGGATCCGAATTGGTTTAGGAAGACGGTTATTTCGCGTTCTTCGAACCCTACGGGGAGATGGCCGAGGTAGATGACTGTGGATGGTTGATTGGCCTCTTCATCTGTTGCTGGCTGCATTTTCCCTTTTCGTTTGGTGCCCTTGTCTGTTCGTTTTACTGAGATACCTGTTTCTGGTTGATCATCATCTTCGTTTTCGCTTTCAGAATATACAGGATCTTTGATTGATGGGAAAAGGTAGAGAAGGGGAAGAAAACATAACGAAGTCGTTAGCAATAGCAGAGATGGAAACAATTTTCAAGACAGCTAGGAGAGGTCTACGCGACGCCTACCCAATGCCTATGCAAAATACGACGCTACAGAACGTGGTTCTTCTCTCGACTTCAACTTTACCCACCTTTGATAGAGGCAAGCTTGGCCTCGAGGCTGCGATGGAGGGACTTCACCATGGTTGCTTTTGTTCTTTGTTCACTTGATTGAAATTGGCTTCTCTTTTCCTTTTTGTGTTGCAAAATCCTGCCCAGAAATTTGCAAGATTATGTGGTCAACACTTTTCCCGCCATTTCTTTCCCGCCATTGGTCTGGCCGTCGAAAGGCAAGCGCGCCAACCCACCACGGAACAAAAACACACAAGACAACAACACGTCATCTCCTGCGCCGCGTTGGTGCTGTTTGTTCAACTCAATTTCCAAATCACTTCTCCTTCCACTTCCAACAATGAACGCAACCATGAACTCCTCCAGCACTTTCAACAAAGCATTAGTATTGGCGTCCATCATTGTTGGGCTATCTTGCTCAACATTTACTGCGGCGTTCCAGTTCCAACCACGGCCGACGGCTTCATCTACTCAACTGAACGAATCTTGCGATAATGGATCACGGAGAATGTTTTTGAATAGGGGTGCCGGAGCTGCCATGTCGGTGATCCTCGGAGGCACAGTACTCGGACCAAAGCCAGCAGAGGCATCCTATACAGCATATACTCAACGTGAGGAAGATTGGAAAACTCGTTCCGAGAAAGGAGGTGAGCCCTTTAAACGTCATTGTATGGATTTATCATTTTCCTCAGAAAGTGTATACTCATTCTTCCATGATCACTATTCATGATCACCAAATCTCTCATTAGAGTTGAAAATTTCCAACGCAGCACAATTACGAGCACAACTACGCGACATAGCACCAATGAATGACGAGGGATCCAAACTTTTCTGTCCCAACGGTTCATCGGCTGCGGTAACACCCCTAATGGAGAATAGATGCGGTGATCGGCAGGCATTGCCAAGTGTGTATGGTCGGTCGGATGATGCCATGGGAAATAGTGTTCCTGGGTTTGCTGGTGCAGGGGCTAGTGCATCTACGTTGCGTGCTGAATTGAATGCGCAAGCTTACTTTCGCGACAATTGAGGAATGGATTGGGAATGGAGACATGAGGTGTGTTGATTTGTGAAGGCTGCTGCAGATTATCAAATTGTTGCATTGTTGATAGATGATGATGAAGGCGCTGTAATGACACTCCTGAGACAATACTGTTTGCATGTGCACATGAAAGTAGGTGGCCCACGAGCCTTATTGATTTCAGATTTGTTGTATGGCGAATGAATTTCACGATGATGCAATGTATATATCAGCAAGCCTAATATGTAAGCTATAGGAAATATACGATATCGTACAGCAAGGGAGTATTTGCGCCTCCACCACTTCCTTTTTATGTTCTGCGGAGTGTGTCACCGTCAACAGAGTGATGCTACTTGTGAACAAGGAGCAGTTAGAGCTGATAGCAGAATGTACCTAGCAGCACAAGCATCTACCATCAAGATCAGTACCTCGGTGAGTATATACGAATGAGGAACAGTTGAACGACAAAAGTAGATCCTCCTCAATTTCACATCTTTTACTGAATCAGAAGTACAAAAAACGAGAAAATGATGTTTATTACTGACACAATTCGTGTCCCACTATTATTGGTTAGGACGCTAACTACTTGGCAACAACTGATGCGAAGTATTCTCGGTTACAAGTCCATTCTGCCCTCTGCAAATACACAGCACTATCCACCAGCCTTATTATAATAGATTATTGCTTAGTCAATTGATTAATGCATTTGAAATATTTTCAAGCTCAGACCCTATCGTTATCTAGATCATAGATCAAGTTGTTCAACCTAAACAAACTACTAAGCAATAATAGTTGAGTCAATCTACCTACCTAGAAGAGAACCTATTAAGCCTATCGTAAGCCAAGGCATTCAATGGCTGTCCTCGGACATTGCTTCCCGACCGACGACTGGCTTTCTTTCTTCGCAGTTTTTCACAGTTCTTTCACCTTCTTTTTGTTACGATATGTAAGATGATCGCTAGATATTGTCGCGTAGATATCGCTTAGATGTCGCCTTTCTGAGAAGGGATAAATGCAAGGGATAACCAGGGGTTTACATTTTATTAACCCCTGGGGATTTTCTACATATACCTGGCTAGTTAGCCACAAATAATTAGTAGCCCCCAATATATCTAATATTTTGTGAAGTGTCTTTTCTCTTCTATTCGCTATCGTATCACAACTGGGTGTATCCGAAGAAAGTGGTTCTCCCGATTAATGCAGTCGCAATTACAAGACACATAAGATACACAAGTGTCTCCCCTGGTGACATCTTGAGACAGTACCAGATCGCGCATATGATGTACCGTATATCACTACGGCTGAAAGCTGAAAGGGTTGGTAGTGAATGAAAGTGCAATCAGATCTTTTTTCAAAAGCAGTCAGACAAAAGTTTGTGCCAACGGCCTGAGATTCTGAAACAGAAGTTACATTCTCTATCAGCTCTAATACAAAAACAAAGACCCTCATCTCTAGCAGCTAGTCGCAATTGCATAAATAGAAGACGGCATGTCACAAACTGCATACAGACTAGCACAGAACATGTAACCATCTTTTTTGTCCTCTGGGTAGTAGTTTTAAGTAGTGAGTGGACCTGAATCAAGAGAACCTCACTCAATTCTAAATAACAGAATCATGCGTTAAGTCGGACCTTGCGGAACAATATCATTTTCAGTACCGTGAAGTTTATACATTTTCGAAAGTGCAACAGAAGAAACATTCTCTAATACAAACTCGCATCTCTAGAGTTATGGAACTCCAACGCATTAATTTTTGCATTTCTCAAATTCACTAATTCGAAAAACAGCAACGTACCTAGGTAGGTAATACGCGACAATAATTTGTCGGCATTTGGGCGAAGCTTTCCCTCTACCTACTAAAATACTGTGTACAGCACTTGCATTACTGATAAATTGGCACCCAAGCACCGGGCGGAAACGTCCTCAATTCACTGATTACTTTAACAAGCTAATACGACGGACGCGTAAGAACAAAGAAGAAGAGATATCCATCAAGATGGTGGCCTATTGTGGCCATGTAACAGGTCATTTTTGCGTCAGTGACCCCCGATTTTGTTCCACACAAGTTTACGTGTTGCTAAACAGCTCACTTCCTTCAAATTCCTCCATAGAGTAGTACCATAGTTCTACATACGCTAATCCACGTGGGTTGTGTATGTGATGTGTTCCTTCCTCGCAATTCTGCCGTGTTATGTAAACTGCAGAGATATTCGTTTCAGATTGCTTCTCTACCTTCCTTTGCGTGGAAGATATGATATTATGCTCTGTCTGTTTAGTATCCACGATCGGAATCCGTAGAAACTACCAGAGCTTTCCCACAATAACCGTTGCATGCGGCTCAACATCACCACCTGAACCCGGAAAACTTGTATCGTATGTAGGTACGATAGATACGTAGGTACACCACGCAGTATGACCACGCAGTACTCATACATCACCACCTGAACTGTCTGCCCGGCCTGACTCCTCACCACAACACAACCATCATCAACCAACCACGCAACCTGACCTCCATTCTTTCCCCCATCTATCTCCGCCGGCCGCACCCCGCAGGAACTTGACGGCGCAATAGACTGAACTCAAGTCTCATTGCTCCACCCTTTAATTGTTTGCCACCACCGCCGCCGCCGCCTCCACCGTTCGATCACGACCGGCCGCCGAGCGACATAATCAACGGCCCCCCGTTGCTTCCCAAGTTGAAAAACCACCCAAGAATAGTATGCGATAATCCTGCTGTTCATCTCTCTATCACCTCACCCGCATCTCACCTCCACACACACCACCATTCATCCTTCAATCATTTATCAACCCCGTACCGTTAGCTATCCACTAAGATTCTACACCATCAACGCTCATCAGCAATCCGCATCTTTCCTAATTCCTTCCTCGTATCACTACGCGCACCCTCTCGCGCAGTGATTATTTACAACCAAGCAAAGTTCAAGTTACCTACACAAATTCCAGTAGCTCCAGTAAAAGGCTTCGCTTTTACCTGCACCAAGCTATCTATCACGATCAAAACATCAGATCCTGATCCAAAACTCCAACCGCTGTATCCATTACGACTATTTGGCACAACTCTTGTGGCTCAAATTCATCAACTGCTACGCTATCCAAGCCTTAAGCTATCCATCAAGCTTAGCTTGATTCACACCCATCACTCACCTTTGTAAAAGGTACCAATACCACCCCCCCACACTAACTCCACCAACCATGGCGGCCACGACCAACTCTGAATGGGATGACATTCCCACCTCAAGCGAACTCTTCGGCGGCGATTTCTTCGGCGACGAGCTTATGGAAATGTACACTGCCGATCACGGATTAAATCTCGGCGATAATTCGTCCTCGGCTATTACCACATCAACGGCGGCAGCCTCGGCTGTTGCCGCGGACGACGATGCCAACAAGCACCCCGGCATTCTCGTTGCCCTGAACGCCATGGCCATGGACGGCGGGCTGAGTCCATTGGGATCCAGTCCGGAATTCGTCCCGATGGCGACTCCGAGCGATTCGACTTTGCCTCCGTACCCGATGGCGGCCCCGCCAGCTCCTGCCCCTGCGGCTCTGGCCCCGGTGCCTGTGATGGTTGCCATCAAACTCGAACCGATTCCTGTGGCGGCTCCGACGGCAGCGACGAGCGCTCCACTGGCAGCTGCACCTATGGCGCCCAAGCGGCCCGTAACGGCAACGGCGGTTACGGTTCCTGCCCAAGCCCCGGCCAAAAAGTTTAAGGCAGCCGCCCCTGTGCCTGTGGCACCTCCTGCAGTGGCGGCGGCGTTGCCTCATGCCAAATTGGCGCCATCCGGCGGCGTCAAAGTGGCCATTCCCCCAAGCGTACCCGCTGCCATCGGCCGAGTAGTTTCATCCACGAACGCTGTCCAAGTGGCTATCCAAGTGGCTAAGGCCCCGGCAACTGCAGTGGCTCGACCACCCATCGCTGCTTCTTTGCTCAAAAAGCCGCCAGTTCCAATGGTTAAATCCACTGCCCCAATGGTGAAGATGCCTGTGGGAGGAGGGATTAATCATCAAGTCATTGCGAGACCATCGACTGTTCCTTCATCTGCTGTGGTTGCTGCGCCTCACAGAATTTTGCCCCCGACATCATCTCTTGCTGTGGCCAAGGCTACGATTACAACATACGGAGTGAGAAAACCTGATGCCCATCAAGCCATTTCGTCTACGGGTGTCAAGCGTGCTGCAACCGAGGCTGATTTCAAGGATGTTGCCTCCGCGGCTGTATCAAGTTTGATCCAAAATGCGACCGGTACCCTCAAGACTGGTCCCAAACCGGTAATCAAGATGGGCGATAAGACTGTCGATACCAGCACTGCTCACATCAATGCGCTCACGTCCCAAAATTGGGTCACTGCGTGCAATCCCATTCCCACCCCTGATATCTCAAGTTCATCCACTTCGGCAGCGGCATGCGACAAGGCTGCTCGCAATGCGCGTCGTGCCACTTTGACGCAAGAAGAACGCGCGAAGCAAAACCGTGACCGTAATCGAGAACACGCCCGTAATACCCGCCTTCGTAAGAAGGCTTACGTCGAGGAATTGAAACGCACCCTCACCGAATTGGTGGCTCAGCGCGATGCTGCCGATTTGGAGAAGCGTCACGAGGCACAGCGTAATCGCGAACAGCGCGAGGTACGATTCCGTGTGATGGAGGAATTCCTCAAGTTGAGGGGACGGAATGAATTGAATGCCGCCCGATGGGTGGCAATCCTCGAAGATGGTTTCTCTTTCACTTTGCCAAGGACGCATTTTAGGCGTATGGTTGAGACCGACAAGTCATCGAGCGATGTCAATGGACTGAGCTCGTCACCTTCGTCGATCGAGCAAGTTCTACGCGGTGGCGCTGCTGTAATGGAAGATTCGGCCCATCTAGCCTCATTCCTCCAATCCATAGGCCGTCCTGCTTCCACAAGTCCCGCCACCCAAGTCCAAATCGTCTACCGATGTGATCGCAAACGATTCTTCATGGATGGCAACATTGCCTTCATGGACTTCACAGCCCAAACACTGGGTGCCGTTGCCAAGGGCGCCACGAACGAGGTGGTATTCAGGGGATCGATGAAATCGTCATTCAGTCCTGCATCGAACAAGTTGATTTCAGTGGATGTTAACTTTGACACTGGATCGATTGCCCATCAAGTTGAGGCCTTGGGGAATACTATGCCCTCTACCATTGATGCTGCCGCCGAAGCGGCGCACGAGGCCGATGCGTTGTTGGATTCGTTGCAAATGCCGCAAATCTTTGTGGACAAGAAGGACGTTGCCGCTGCTCACGCTGCGGCGGCCGCAGGACCTGTCTCGGTTTCGTCCGATGATGGCGAGCGTTCCACCGATGGCAGCACCTTGCTAAATCCGTAACTGCTCTGAAGATGGGGAGCTTTCTACGAGATGCTGGTACTGCCTCTACTCAAGCTTAATCGTGTTATGTTACGTACCAACACATGAGAGAACTAGGGGATTTTGCTTTTCTCATGATTAAGCTATTATTATGCACAGGATGAGGAGATAACTTCACTTCTCACTTTTGGGGGCGGGCATGGTCGGTTCATTGCTGCGTAATCAGTGTTCCAATCCTTCTCAGCTACTTCTGTTCTAATCAATATGCTACACACCAAAAAGACTAAAAAAAAGTGTAAAGGACTATTACTGCTACTTGATGTCTGGCTTATATTTACTGTTGTTGATGGCTCTATTTGCTTCACGTGACATGTATATATTTTTTCACCCTAAATTTTTGTAATTTCCCCAATGGTTGCTTCAATTTCATCGCTGTCCAGCGGAATGTTTACAAATTTTCCATCCAAGTAAACGATGGTGAACGTGCAAGTCTCTGGTGTGCGTTCCTTGCTGTGGGTATATTTCAAAACCAAGTCTGGTTCAACAAAAGGTCCATCATCAGGACAAGTAGCACAGGTCAGAATATTCTTTGATGGCAACGGCTCCCTTACACACTTGTTTTTGCTAAGCTATGATGCAAACCTGCGGCCCAATGGAATGCCTATAATCATCCCGTCGAGCTTATATTACAATTCACCTCGGTTGTTGGAAATGAGGCAATTCCAATCAAGCAGTTTGAAGGAAAAGAGGAGCAGTAGCAAAGTTGAACCACAATCAGGAAAAGCAGAATAATTCTACAATGTCTTGCCTGATGGAAATAGATGTCGTGAGTCAATATTCTGGTGGAAAGGTAGAGCAGGGCGTGAAGAATGTTGCGAATGTCTGGGTTTGGGATCCAGTTGTGAATTAGGAATTGGGCTCAAGCCAATGTAGTAGCTATTGATTTGGCAATAATTGTTAGGTTACTTCTTTATCCTTTCATGAGTGTTGCCGCTAAAGTTTGTACTAATTCCTACAGCATACGCAATCAAGATCTTCCATCACTTCCCTAATAAATTAAGAAAGAAATCAATCAACGGGTTCTTCCGTTCTTCCTCAACTGTTGCTAATGAGATCTATCTTCTGCTCTCTCTATGCATCAAAGATGGAAGGCAACCACAAGGACAGGCAACATGGTTATGTCAGTCATGCCTCTGGTGGCAATGGATCGTCGTTTCGGCATGTAATGCACCATGATGGCCATCACAAACCCAAGCCCATCAACCTCAGTGTAGGTCAACACGTATGGGTGATGGACGGGAAACATCAACATGCTGCTGTAGTAAAACCACTCCCATCTAGGCATAGATTTGCAAAGAAGCAGAATGGTGGGGTGGTAACTGTTAAGTGGGACTCTACTCAAAATTATTCTGAGATTGATTTGAGTTTGGGTACCATTATGCCAATGCACCAAGAAGATTCGCAGTATGGAGATGAGAAGATAGCTTCATCAATCTTCAGCAAGAGGATTAAGATGCACGATCGACCATACTCCCCGCCAACATTTACCACTGATGGTAAGTGGAGCTCCAATCTTGAGGTAGAAGGATATAAACCAAAAGATGATGCTGGAAAGATGAGCAAGAAGACACAGCATTCAACCAAAACCATCCAAAAGTTCAAGATTGGAGATCGAATTCAGGCAAAGTATAATGGACGAGGTAAAACGTGGTATGCAGGAAGTATAGCTGATATGTTACCAGATGATAGATGTAAAGTTGCTTATGATGATGGTGATAAGGATGATAATTTATCGTATCGTTATATACGACTTGAGATTGAAGAAGACATTATTTGCTCAGAAGATGATGCCGCGGGGCCTTGGTCAGTAGCTGGTAAGCTTTTGGTTTGTATACATTTCTTCCAAATGATGATACATAATACCTAATTCTACTGACTTCTCATGACGATTTCCCTTTCTCTCGTGTTCTCTCAGGCAAAAAGCTTTTCGAACCCAGTGGCCCGCTGCCTGGTCAAGTGGTCAAGCATCTTGCACGAAACGCAGGATCAGTGTATGCGCCGTCCATATCCTATGATGGGATGTTGGATTGTGGGGATATCGCTGGTAAAACGCAGTGGAGTGCCTTAAAAAGTAGAGAAGAGCAAACGTCGAATGGGCGTAGTCAAAACAAGAGGCCAAGAAATCAGTCTACTGAAACAATGCAATCGATTCTTAACAACAATACTGGTCTTTACACAGAGGACGAATACACACATATGTGGAACTACTACCTTCAACCAGTCGAAAGAAAAGAGGACGAACTCCCGAGTGGTGTAATGACTCTACGAAGGAAGAAGGCCATGCCAAATTTGCTTCGTTTTAAGTATTCTCTCTTTAGACAACAACTATACAAAAAGATATGTCGTCTAGAGCGTCGTGGAGAGAAGGACGAGATATATCGTATGCTAAACATGCTTTATGAACATGATATGAGTGTCAACAGTGGTGATGGACCACGTGAGTTGGTCGAACAAATACTCCCGACTCGAGTAGCCGATGATGATGTGAAGGTATCAGACGGCCCATTTGAAAAGTCTACAGATGATGATGAAGTGGGAAAGTTTGACAAGATGAGTGAGAGTGCTGATACATATTATATTGATGAAGAAATGGCTATGGATACATATTCGAATGTTTTGGTGAATGAACAGAGCAATCCAATGGATGAAGTCGCGCTTCAATGCTGTGAGCCTGAACATGTTAGTAGTGCAGAATTCAAGGGAAATCCTATTCGTGTATTCAAGCTCGAAATTGAGCATGGTAAAGAAGGCAATGTACCTTGATTCCACTAATCTTGTATCGAACCTCTCCTAACTCAGCACTGAAATTGCACAACCTGTTAGTTCAAATTCGACGCGTCAACATGTCAGCTCTTTCTTCACCAGATTCGAGCTTATCATATGAAAAACTGGTCCGAGTTGCTTCTAGTTTCATGTTTCCACAGCTGACAGAGACTGAATGCATTTCCACAACTTATATGGACGAGGATGAAGACAAAATTACAATATCATCTGATGAAGAGTTGTGTGGTGCTTTCAATCAAAGTTGTTTCGGTAAACCCCTCCGTATCAAGGTAGTTATAAAGAGAGCAATGATGTATCATCGACCAATAGTAGTAAGTCCATCTGAAGTCAAAACAATTGTGGTAACTGAGGCAGAGTGGCCTTCTCCGTCGCAGGATGAATCCTTGTGGAACAGGAAGAGGAGGCGTCAACTGCTTGACAATCAACGAAGAAGCCGCAGCTGTGCTAACTCTCTCAAACAATACGTACGGGAAGCATTTGAAGACCTCTACAACAGATGCCAAGAAAGTGGTGAGATAGAGCATCTGGCTCAGGCCAACATGAGTGGCCCAGCCGATCTAAGGATGAATCTACAATGAACCCCAGAAAAAGGAAGCGTCAAAAACTGGATAGGCAGAGGAGAACTCATACGGAAGAGGATGGAGTTAATGTAGGTCCAGTCGAGGCACCTCTTTCTTTGGGTGCATCGTCTTTGAGGGTTGGCAGCGATGCGACTAGCAGATGCGAAATTCATTGTGCCGCGACGCACTCTTCCCTGTCTTCATCTCCTTCTTTGGATGAAGACGTATATGTCTACGAGACAGATAGAGATGACTCGCATCTGTCAAAAGAAGAGGGACGTGAAAAGGATAACACCAGGATTAAGTAAGTAAGTCCTGTCTTGTGACGGAACACCGGAGAGGTCAGGTTTGGTGGTCACAGCTTTCTTTTTGGTAAGCATGATGTCATGGCTGTTGGCTAGCATTAACCATCCCCCATTGATTGAGAGAGAGCAAATGTTCCCATCCCCATTGTTCATAACCCTGCTGTCTCTTCTAGATAATGCTCATGAGATCAATGAGATTAGTCCCCGACTTGGTAGTGGGATTGCCAACACCAATTGCAGTATGGCTAATGTCAGTGATGAATTGACCATTCTGCTGGATTTTGTGTTCCTTGTGGTTCGTAGTAGCTCTGCTGCTGATGTCAACCTCCTGTACATGTAAGATCAAACGGAGTTGCTGCTATGGAATTGAAAGCTTGGCATCTCTACGCCGCGCATACAAGAGCCTATGAAAGCACACATTGGAGGAGCCTATGCAGTTTTAAGGGTGTCATGGATATTACTATTTTAATGTCTGTCAATAATTAGAGCGAGTTGCCAAGCAGAGGGCTAGACAGCGTAACCAAAATGTGGTTGAGTCTACAGACTGACCCTGCGAGAAGGGGGGCATTCCGTGGCACAATAAATACCATAGGAGGCAGGAGACGAACAAACATCCACGAGATGTCAATGAGGGAAATGGGCAGCACAGCTAGCTCTCTGAGGCAGAGGCAGTAATACATGACACTTTCATCTTTCATCAACTGCTAGGCCCACAGAGTCAAAGTGACAAACGCAAAAAAAAGGGAGTGACCTTTGATTACTTAAAAGGGTATGTTTATTTCTTCTTAGTAATTCTAGCATCTCAATATTTTTACAAAGGGAAATTGAGGTTTTCATATATAAGTTTCTCCGCTCTCTCTCTCTCTCCCCGCTCTCCAGTCTTAAAAAATCGTGTTTAGTATGAGGAGAGGTTGAGTTGAGCGCGGCGTGTCTGGCACTTTTTTTCTTTCATTCTCTAGCAGTATAACATTTCAAACTTTCCCATCTTTGCATTCTTGACGGGGCAGGGGTTGGGGGGGGGCTGGCAATAATAGCAAATTGCACAAAACCAGGGGTGTTCTCTTCTTTTCTCTTGTGTCAAGCAAAGTACTTGGACCAACCCTTTTGACTCCTGCGTTGGTCAGGGGGTACAGCGAATTCGAACACGCTAACCTGAGAGTAGAAAGATACGGACTTCTTGAGCTCATCCCGAATATCACTGTCGGCACGTGGCCGCCGCCCCGAGCCTTGAGTGTGTAGGTCGAGGTGGCCATTATTTCGCAGGTTGTGGTGCAGCCTGGAGCTCATCTCGGCCCTTGCCGCCGAGGTTTCCCCGGAGGTGCTGGCGATGACAGAGCAGGAATACCGCGCCTTGCGTAGGCAGGATTGATTGGGCCCCTTCATCAAGGCCGACGTCGAGCACCAGTTCCGTCGTAGTTGATGTCGGGGCATAATGAGCGACGACGAGACGGACGTGGAAGGGGGGGGCGTGGGCAGGATTTGTCTTCGGGGTGTTCTCATCTTGGGTTGAGGCGGTTGGTAGTCGATGGAGGCATCGTCAAAGCTTTTCTTCTGCTCGATGGACTGTGCGATGGGAGCCTGGTGAACGACCTTGGCGGAACGGCCTGCTTCATCACTATCGTTCTCATCGTCGTTCATCGACGGTAGGAGCGTAGACAGCCGCGCCAATACCTCATCTTCGTCATCCTTCTCGAGAAGACTATTCTTGTGCGTGGGGGAGGACCAGTACCTCGAAAAGATGGACCTTGGCGAGGTGGGACTACTGGACAACAACGACGATCGAGAGCTGAAGCTCGAGGACAGCGAGTCGTTGTCGCACTCGGAAACCGATTGGAGCGAGGCGGACATGACCATAGTGGGGAGGGTGTCGTCGGACGACAAGGAGGAGTCGAGACTGTTGCTTCTTGGCTTGAATGTAGTGGACGTCTTGTGAATCATCAGCATCAGCGGGTTGGAATCCAATTCCAATTTGTTGCTAGATGGAGTCGTCATCATATCAATTGAGAGATTGTGGGAAGCAAACCAGCGACACCTGAAGTTGTGAGAGCTTTATCCCACCATTGATTTCATTCACCCAATGATCAGCCTAGCACTAGCACGACCTCTGGGTAGGTATTGAATACAATCGACCTTCTACGATCAATAGATTGGGCTTCTGGTTTTGGCAAACGACGGATTATGAAGTAGTGATGCGGCAGCATCAATGCGGCATTTTTTCCCCTATTTGCCCGTCTAGTGGCACCACTCAGATCAGCAGATGCCGCTTTCGTTCAGATAATTTCGCCGAAATTCTTGCGGGGGTATCACTAAAACAATTTTTGGGCGTCATTGTAAATGAGCGAGTGTAAGCAGCTGGTAGGTTATCGGCTACAATATTGGATATAAATCTACAAAAGTCTCAGTTTATGGTGGTTTATGAATAGAAACGCACATAAATTATATATCCATACTAACATTTCTAATGTTTCATGGGGTAACAGAGCAACAACATGATACAGTACATCTGATATAAAAATAATGTTTAATGCAACCCCCTGGATATGATACTTCCGAATCGTTTCCGTGTCTGTGCCACCTGTTCCACGGACAGCCTACCTGTTCTCAAGACACCTCAGAAACCAGCTGTTTTTCGGAAGTGATGTTTGTCATATCCAGCAATGCTGGTGCAATGCAACTGCAATGAGATAGATCTTAACTACAGGTGGTAAAATCCGTGAAAATTACCGATTCCCACTTACATGGTGAAACGATTGCAGCTGGCCCGGCGTGTTTTAATACCAAGATCTACCTCAAATCTTCCACCAGTATTTAACAAATCTCACATTCTGTCTCGAAGGATATTAACTACGAACTGATAACCCTAGAGAAGGAATGACATTTTTGAGGTCATTAAATTTATCACTTGGTGACCTACTACAAGTCACTACACGATTCGTCAACTTCGAGTAATCGCTTCAAGATAGATACTATACCACATACCTAATAGTTACATATGTACATAGGTAATAGGTACTGGTAATGTAAGTATCGTACTATGGTACCATACATTTTTTACCCGCCAAAAATATACAAACATGGCGGGAACAAAGCAAAAAACCAAGCACATGATGATGAGATGCGTTGAGAGTTGAGACAACTCTCTGCCTCTCTCTGCTCTCTGCCTGGCGAGGCATTAATCTAATAGGCGAGTGAATACATAGGTTCCATTCATCGCATTGAAGCTGATAAAGATATTCTCTAGAGAGGCTAGAGATCACTAAGCAACGTCATCCCTTTTCATCGTCGGCAGTAAAAAAGTGGTTTTTCTTTGGACCTTCTGCTGTCTTATCGCGTCATCTACACATCTACAAAACAAACCGATGCAGCGACTTGCACTGTGTCTGTTCATATTCTCTTGCTCCCTCTCCAGTACTATGCCTCCATTGGCAGTCCTTTCCATTGCGGTGGCGGGAAATATGATCCTCCTATTGACATCGCCAGTGCAGGCTCTCCAGCAAGTTCACATGACGCGGCCGACAATAATGCATTCCCATCGTAATCTGCTGCCCCATTCTACACCAGTTAGTATGTCTCCATCGTTGGCTTCGTCTAAGCTCTTTGGTACCCAGAGTAGGAGTAGGCAAATAAGGCGGCATGCGAACAATAGTTTTAGTCAATTGCACTCCTCCACGCCCAATGGTGGTTCCAGCAATAATGCAATGGATGCAGAAATTAAAGATTCGGAATCATCCACCTCCAAAACATCCTCTTCTTCGTCGTCTTCGTCCTTTCTACGAGCTGTGGATAACTTTGGGATGAAACTCAAACCGTGGGCACTGAATGCATATGAACAGAGTTTGGAATACCCCAATGATGTGAATGGCACAGTAGATGCAACAGGTAAAAAAATAAGAAGAGTAAACAGGGTCAAATCCCTAGTATGCAAACTCCAAGCCAACATTCTATGGATGACATACATTCTCTATCGAGGGTACAGAGGATTCTTCGTTATTCTGCCCTCCGTATTCAAAGAAGTTTATCGAAAGTTGGAAGAAAGTGATTTGGTAGTAGATGTTTATGGCGACGACGAGGAGGAAGAAAAGGAGTATGCAGTGAATCCCAATGCAAATTCCAATACACAAGAGAAACAGAAGGAACCCATGAGATTGAGAACACGTATTACAATATCGGTATTGTCCATGATGCTTACATTGAGTTATGTAGTGTCGGGAGCGTTGCGTGTTTTGGGTAAATTCATCCACACATTTGCGAATACAACGAGTGTGGAATCATCGTTTGAGGCGGCCGCGGAGGAGGTGGCGGTGAATGAGGATAAATTACGCAACACACTGAAATAACGATGTGGTGAGTGGCGGATGAGAGAATGCAACAGATGGTGTAGAAGAGCTTTGATTGTCTGGCAGTAGCTTGGTGTAGAGATCATGATGCATCCCGTTTAATGTTATGTCGTATGTGCACGGGATTTGAATGGATGGATTCGTGGAAACAATGGGAGAGAGAGATGGCAAACCTCATGTTTTATAATTTGTGTCTGCTGGTACGCTATTTATGTATCTCGTATGCGCACGGGTTTAGTAGTGCGCTATTTATGATAGAGATCAGCAGAAAAGAGGCATATAATGCTTTTTGTGTCTGTGTGTGACTTGTGCTAATATGAAGTCTGAAATGGTATGAAAAAAGTGAATGATCATCTATCTAACAAATCATCATAATGCTACGGTCAACATGGAACCATGAAAAATGGGCTAAGCGTGTTCACATTTGGCTTAGAATGCAGTCCCACGAGTGCTAGTGAATGATTTGTCAAACGAGGATACAATGTCCACTATTGAGACTAGACAATACACCCTTATTCATCCGATTTATTGCACGGGGATCCCCTTCGAATGGTCTTTTGTCTCAAAATTAGTATTCTTTCTCGGCGTCTTGCGGTTCATCATCTTCCTCGTCGACGAGATCATCATCTTCGTCAGATTCTTCATCTTCTGATTCTGCATCGTCCAATTCGTCTTGCGGCTCATCATCTTCCTCGACGAGCTCGCCATTATTGTCATCCGATTTATTGCACGGGGTTCCTCTTCGAATGCGTCGTCCGTTGCAAAAGTAGTATTCTTTCTTGTCTAGCTTGGCATCATCTTCCTCGTCGACGAGATCACTATCGTCGTCAGATTCTTTGATTGATTCTTCATCGTCCTCTGATGATTCTTTATCGTCCTCCATATTATAATTAGATCCGACAATTCTCTATCTTCGTCTAAACGGTCAAGGAATGTAAGTCTGGCATACTCCAAATATTCTTCATCGAGGCCAGGATTCAATCCAAGAAGTACCGTATCGATTTGATCGGAGAGTTGATACCAAGAGTCGGCAATTCCATCGTATGCATCATTATCTTCAACCTCATCGAGAAGATTGTCGATACTATCATTCTCCTCCTCCTCTGAAGTCGGTCCATCGTCACTCGATGGTAGGTCTTCACTAATTTCGCTTGGTTGATCATCATCTTCATCCTTTTGTTGTTCCAATGCGCCCTGAGACGAATCGTCGAGGTCATCGTCACTTGTGCTCTCGTTATTTTCATGTTCATCGTCCAGTAGTCGATTGCTTGATCGCAACGCACGTACCTATGCTGGACAATGAAATAACCCAAGGAAAGAAATGGCGATCAAGTTCTTGACCAAACTTTCCGAGGCGATGTATTTCTGGGTCCCAGCCAACCAACCGAACACCGTGCGATGTAGTCCATGCAAGATTCAGAATTCAGATAATCTAGATAGTCACTAAAATTAGTATCTATTTGGAGTATCCTCTTCGAGCATCATACCTGTTAAAGTCGCTGATGCCGGAATGTCTCTCGATCACGAGCTTGCGTAGATTTCTTCAGTGTCATCTCCAACAATGCAAGGAAGAATGAAGATTTTCCACCATCCTCAACTTTGTGCTCGATTGATTTGTCTGACACTCCACCACCTCTCTTCGAAATCATGACTCCAGTTCCCATGTGGGATGTGGATAGTCACCACCCTGCCAGTGCCATCTCCGCCATCAAATCCAAAATAGCCCACCATGTTAACAATATCAATACTACCAGAGTCAAGTGATTCATCGCTCGAGAGCGAGCCGTGATCGATGGGGTCTTCTTCTAGATCTACCGAGGAGTCCCCGTGTTTTTCAGTGTCTTCGTTGCCTTCGGGGTCATCGCTAGCGCCTAGATTATCAATTGCTTGGAGATATCTTTCTAGGAAAGCAGTTTTTCATTTGGTGGTACCGCTTCGTTGACAACCTATGAGGAAGGTGGGAGCATGATGGAAGTGTGAGATTGAGATCCCACAAGCAGAACACATAACTGATTTTAGTTGAGGTGCAATGCGCTCTATTCGCTCACATGTTCTACTACTTGAGCGCCTCTGATGCTCACTTCACTCAGTGTTGACGCCGATAACCGTGACATTTTCGGCTGTTCACTCCTCTCATGGTCGAGGATTTATTATCCACGACAAGGCGAGATTTGCGAATATTATGATTCTGCCGAGGTTAGTTAGTTAGTTAGTTAGTTTTAGTATTTTTGTTCTAGGACGTGTCCTCGATAAGTGCCTAGATCTGGAAGCGACTCTTGCTTCTC